>PVKE010011939.1:0-39261 GCA_004027555.1 Craseonycteris thonglongyai | reverse complement strand
CCTCCCGGGGCCGGGGGGCCCGGGCTCCGCGCAGATGTTTATCTGCTGTGCTGGAATCTGGTTTACATTGAGAAATCAGCATGTTTATAGGACACCACATCTGTCTCCCCCACCCGGCTTTTCATGTTGCCGTGATGTTGTGCAGGGCTCCCCGGGGTCCCGGGGGCCGGCCCGCGGCACCGCACAGTCACGCCACGTCCGGGCGGGGGGCCCCGGCCGGGGGGCGCCGCTGCTCACGGCCCGACCACCCGGGTGGGCAGCCCCACAGGGGCCTCCTGCCCGTGGGGCTTGTCCCAGCTCTGTTTCTGACCCCCGTTCTCACCAGCCACGGAGCCCCCGGGTGCCTGGACCCACATCACCGCAGTCCCCATGGTGCTTGTCTGACCCAGAACCACCTACCCCATGTCAGCCTCTGTGGTGAGGGGCCTCGGCCCTGTGAGTGTCCAGGGGAGACCCTGCAGCTCAGCTGTGCACCCCACAGCTCAGCCCTGCACCCTGCAGCTCAGCCATTCACCTCAGGGGCTCAGCCCTGCACCCCACAGCTCAGCTGTGTACCCCACAGCTTAGCCATGCACCCCATGGGCTCAGCCATGCACCCCGCAGCTCAGCCCTGCACCCCAGGGGCTCAGCCATGCACCCTGCAGCTCAGCTCTGCACCCCAGGGGCTCAGCCATGCACCCCACAGCTCAGCCATGCACCCCACAGCTCAGCCCTGTACCCCACAGCTCAGCCATGCACCCAGGGGCTCAGCCCTGCAAACCACAGCTCAGCCCTGCACCCCACAGCTCAGCCCTGCACCCCACAGCTCAGCCCTGCACCCGCGGCTCTGGGCACGTTCCCTCCACCCCGCGAGCACTCGGGCAGCTATGAGCCCTGTGTTCCTGTCCTGTTTCTCTTCTGTGCACCGTGTGGCTCAGTGTTTTCACACACAGGGGGCATGTTCGCTGTGGCCGCACTCTTGGGATGTGGGTGCCCCTGGAGTTCACGTCCTGCACAAAGGAAGGGCCGGGACCTGGTCGCTCACGACACATGGCTGGCGTCTCCGGCTCTGCACACGTGGTCGAACCACGTGCAATGTCCGCTGTTGCTTCTCTGAATGACAGAGGGACCGGTGCCGGGGGCTACACACCCACCGGCGTCCGTGTCAGAGCCCCCGGTGCCCCTGCCCCCTGGGAAAGGGAGCCCCTCACCGGGCAGGAGGGACATAGCTGAGGCAGCCAGCAGGACACGGGGGGGACGGCCTGTTCCCACGGGCGCCGAGCCTCCAGCCCTGAGAAAGGTTCTAGAAGGAAAACACGTCCCCGGGCACAGAGAACAATCCCACAGAGCCGGTCAGCGTGGGCCAGGCGGCTTCCTGCCGCATTGAGGACAAAGGCTGAGTGCCCAGGCAGGATCAGGGCTGACAGGGGTGTGACAGGGTCCCTGGGGGGCTGTGGGCACCCCACAACGTCTCATGTCCCCAGACAGTCTGCTGCCGGCCTCGGATTTCACTGGTCAGTCAAGTTGGTGAACCTGGTTTACAGCCGGTGGATCTAAACCAGTTTAGTTTAAAGATTTATTTATTGTTTTTGACAGAGAAAGAGAGATACAGTCAGAGATGGAGAGAAGGGGGAGGGCCCAGAAAAATCTCCATAGTTGCACATCATTGGCTTTTCCACATAGTTTCATTCCACAGGTGGGCGCGGGGCTGCACAGGGCAGGAACTGGGCCGGGGTCTCACCCCAGTGAGAACTGAACTGAGGGCACTTCCCAGTTCAGCATGTGGGTCCACACGGGCCGGGGCCGGGATTCGATCCTCAGTCCCCGGGGCTGCAAAGTGAGCGCCTAACCCACTGAGCCCTCCTGGCTTCCCTGGGGGGTTAGTTTTTGCTTTCTTTCTTCTCTATGTCTTTCACTCATGCCTTTCTCTCTATCAATTCGTTTCTCTTGCTGCCCTTTTCTATGTTCCGTGTGAAGTCAGCCCCTGGGTCTCTCGTCTCTCGACCAGCGGCTATTGGTCACGCGGAAGGCTCGCCACAGGCACAGAGCTCTGCGTTCGGACTCGGTCTCTCTCCTTGCGTCTCGTGATGGAAGGAGCATCCGGTCGGGGTGACTTGGCAAACAGGACGGAGCCGCAGCCCCTTGTGTGCCCACGGCCCTGATCCTCAGCCGCCAGCTCAGCACATTCCTGCTGACAGCTCCCCCCATGCCCCCGCCGGGCCGCCCCCCAGCCACCACCCCCCTGCTCTGCTCAGTCCTCACCGAACACCCACCCACAGCCCAGCCTGAGCCCTGTTCGCTGCGTGAGGAGCCGGTGACCAGTGGGGGCCGCTTCCGGACCCCCGTCTCCCGTGTTGCGTGGCCGCTTCCGCGACGCACGAGCGGGAGGGGGCCGCCCTGATGCAGGAAACTCTAGCTCTAGGCGGACCCGTCCCAGTGAAGCCGGGGGTCCCACACGGACTGGGGGACCCCAGGCAGGTTTGCCACCCCCAATGGGAAAAGTTGATGAAAACAGAAAGCCCGCTGGGGAGGCTGGGGAGTGATGCAGACAGGGAAGAGGCGACGCCGAGGGCAGAGCGCATACAAAAAGCTCAGGAAGAGGCTGTGCATGTCAGGAAATGGCAAATGGGGCCACCCACCCTGGTAAGGAGGGTCAGGGGTCCCACATGGCCGGGGGACACAGCCCCTGGTCCCAGGGCCCAGGGCTCAGGGCCTCCCCAGCACCCACCCTGGAAGCCACTCAGACGCGGCCGGCCGGGTGGTCCACGTGGCCACCGTGAAGCCGAGTGTGTCCATCACTGGTCACCCACGGGTCCCCGGACACCCGTGGACCGTGGGACCCGCGACTGCGAACTCATCGTCGTCACAACGGTTCGGGGCTTCATGTGTTAACTTTCTGTTCCCTGCGGCCTCTTGAAAAATACTGTTTTTCCTGTGCAAGCAGTTTCTGTGTCTGTTTGACATGGGTTTCGTTACAAATAGCTGCTGACACTTAAGTAGAAACTATTTAACCGGTTTGAGCTGGAATGTATGGGAACCAGATGAATCATGAAATTCCAGCCCCAGGGGCTGGGGCCCAGTATGGGCTGTGCATCCACCCTGCAGTGATCCCCAGCCCCCCAGACCACCCACATGGGCAGGGCCGGCTGGAGCCTGGGGTCCGCACCCCACCGAGAAGCCCACAGAAAGCAGTGCCCCCGTCCTGGGCCCAGGGGTACCGTCCCGCAGCATGAACCCCGGTTCTGACCGCCCCAGGTCACAGAGTGAGCCACTGGACTCCCCAAGTCCCGGCCACGGTGCCACGGGGCCTGTGGGGACAGAGTGACGCTCACAGTTGCCACTTGTCTCGGGGCGGCCCCCACACCCCCCGAGCTGAGCTGCTGCGGCCAGTGTCCGCCTCGTCCACACGGACCACGTGAAGGTCCCCAGCATGGGGACTCTGGCTCTGTCACCGGGCCTGGGACCCGGCTGGCACCAGCAAGAGGGCATCACGCTGGGTCACGGCTGTGCAGCGGGAACATCCAGCCCCCTGGCGTTCTGCTCGCTCCTGACCCAGCTGGTGACAGCTGAGGAGCAATGCAAAGCGAGTCCTCCAAGCCAGGGCTCGGGGGCCTCGGCCCCTTCTTCCCTCTGTCTCTGCCATGGGGGAGATTTTCACTTCCCTGCGTGTAGGAGAGACAGAGATAGAGAGACAGGGAGACAGAGACAGACAGAGAGACAGGGAGACAGAGAGAGACAAGGAGACAGAGACAGAGAGACAGGGAGACAGAGAGAGACAAGGGGACAGAGATAGAGAGACCGGGAGACAGAGAGAGACAAAGGGACAGAGATAGAGAGACCGGGAGACAGAGACAGACAAGGGGACAGAGATAGAGAGACAGGAAGACAGAAAGAGACAGAGACAGGGAGAGAGACAGAGACGCACAGAGACAGGGTGGGAGGTGTCACCTCCGCAGGTGACAGCTGTGAGGTGGGTCTTGCAGGACACACGCAGCTACATAAAGCCCACTGGGCCTCCACCTCCACCTGCTCGGGCTCGTTTGAAAAATAACCGAGTGTATGAAATTTTGATCCACTGCCTGTGGGCTTCTGAGTTAAGGGGTCTCAGCAGGAAGCGAGCAGCCGGGGCTGTGGCCCAGAGGCGGCTTTGACCCCCTTTGGGGACAGTCACGGCGCCCCCTCCCCATGAGTCTGGTCCACACCGGCTTGGGGGCTCAGGAAGGGCCCCCAGGAGAGATGGGGGGGTCCTGAGTGACCAGAGGCCTCAGCCGGCCATGTGGGTTCTGAGGCCAAGGGATGTGCCCCCCAGGGGGGCCTGGGGGGGGGGGCCGGCGAGGTGTCTGGGGAGGAATGTGGGCACACAAGACAGGGTTTCGGGGGACACGGGCACGGAGGGGGGGAGCCCCTTTCTCTGACGTTCACGACTTCTTTCCGGCGTCACGAGACAGGGACCTGACTGTGTCTGATTCCCTGTGAGGCCCCGATTGGAGCGCGGGACGCAGGGCCCAGCTCACAAGCCATGCGACGTAGGACGAGGCAACTCGATGAGCAAGTGGGGGGCTGTCCCTGCACCTGGGGACACCTGGGCACAGCCTGGTGCTCAGAGGCCAAGTTCATGACGAAGGCCACCGGCTGAGCATCAACGCCGGGCTGGCAGGGCTGGAGGAATGGGACCGACCATGAAATGCACGGACCCCGTTTGCAGGAGCCGTGCGTCCCGGGGCAGGAGGGCTGGGCCCGGGTGTCCCGGCTTGAAGGGACGTTGGGATGCAGGGCCCACGGCAGCTCTCTCTGCCCCGCACAGGAAGGCCCTGCCCTGGGCCCGCGCTCAGCGGTCTGCAGGCCCCGGCGAAGGCTCCCGGCCCCCTTGCGTTCCGCTGCCATTCCCCGTGCAACACCACCACCTGGTGGCCGCCTCTGCACCCGCCAGCCAGGCCCGGCTTCCGCAGCAAAACCCACTTCAGAGCACAAGACCCCCCTGCGTACAGGTGGGTCTTTTTGACTGAAGCCAAATCCAGGTGCCAGCAAGGAGTCGTGGGCAGCACATAAAAGCACCCTGATTCCCAGGTTCCGGCGGAAGAGCCATGAATGCCGCCGCCGAGCCTCACACCACCGGGCTCCCCAAGACCCCGGCCACGGTGCCGTGGGGCGAGTGGGGAGCTCGGGGACCCCCCGTACACCACTGATCCGCCCACCACAGCTCTGTCTCTCTCCACGGCCAACGCCGGTCTCTGCCTGGTGGCTGGGGACGCAGGGGCCACAGGGCCTGGGTGCCCCGTGTTTGCTGAGGCCGGGTGGTTCCCATGTCTCCTCCGGGCACCCTTGTCCACCGAGAGCTGCATCACAACCCTGCCATGGCTCAGCACCCCACAGGAGCTTCCAGGGGTGCCCCGAGGGGTGGCCTAGGCCTGGTGCACACTGTCCTCCCCCGAGAGCAAACCCAAAGGTGGAGAATGTGGGGAAAGGGCCGATGTGGGACATGCTTTTGAATGAGCCAGAGCCCCCGGCCGGGGACCTCGGGGGATGCAGAGGGCGTCTCAGGTGAGCTGGGTCCCCCATCAGGAACTCCACACGGTGGTCCGAGCTTGGTGGCTTTGGGGCTCATCAGCCTGTGTGGGACACTGTGGGCTGGGGCCGCCTGACCTTCCAACCTCCCGTGCAGACGGCCCCGGGGCCCACAGAGCCGGGCCGGCCCCTCTGACCGCTCCCCACGCTGACGCAACAGGCCGGTTATGGGGACCTGAGTTCGGAGTTCCCGCCGGCCGCCGCCTTCTCCACAGGGTATGTTCTCACAACAATGAAGGCAGCCAATCCTCCGATGTGTAGGACAAGCACGCGGGTGAGTCCAGCCGTGTCTCACGCGTGTCTTATGATGTTAACACGTGAAACACCCAGGCTGTCTCGTCTCGCTCACCGCTGGGCCCGTTCTATCAGATGTCCCTGAAATGCTGGCGACCGGAGACCTGTTGAGGTTGCGATGAGGCTGAATGTTTATATAGAGACTATCTTTACTGTGTGGATGTTTATTCATTACTGCAATTGGGACAATGTAGTATTTTAGAAATGCTTTGGGGAAGCCGGGATGGCTCAGTGGGTTAAGTGCTCACTTTGCAGCCCCGGGGACCGAGGATCGAATCCCGGTCCCGGCCCATGAGGATCCATATGCTGAACTGGGGAGTGCCCCCAGTTCAGTTCTCACCGGGGTGAGACCCCGGCCCAGTTCCTGCCCTGTGCAGCCCTGCCCACCTGTGGAATGAAACTATGTGGAAAAACCAATGATGTGCAACTATGGAGACTGTTCTGGGCCCTCCCCCTTCTCTCTGTCTCTGTATCTCTCTCTCTCTGTCTCTGTCAAAAACAATAAAAATAAATCTTTAAAAAAAAAAAGAAATGCTTTCTATTCAGCCTGTTGTCTGTGATGCTTGTTCCAGCAAGAAAAAGATGTTTCTTTACCCATGAATGTGAAAGTGTCCCCTAAACAGGGAGAAATTATAGCGAAGGAAAACAAAAAAGGAATAACCTTTTTAGTAGAATGTCATTTTTTTAAATTTTATATCGTCCATGAACATACAATACCGCAGCCTGCACAAAAAGTATACTGTCGGTCACCGGTGACGGACGTGGTGCGAACGGAAAGCTCGGTGTCAGTGACTGACAGAGCGCTGCACGTGTTCGTTCTGCGTGCCAACCCCCGGTGCCCGGCTGTCTGCCACGAAGGTACGAAGGGCGGGCCTTGTCTCATCAGTCGCCGGCCCCGAGAGCACAGAGACCTCAGGATGGCCACACAGCGCCTTTGCCTGCGTTTCCTACATGCCCACCTGCCCTGTGGGTTCTGGCTTTGCCCCACCACCTCGCGAGCTCCTGCCTTCAGAGCAGGGAGACCCCGCAGGACACAGCCTGTGGGTTCTGCTTCCCCAGAGCACCCCGATGACGCACACACACCTACCGGGGAACAATTTAAAGTCCACTGGGGACAGAGGAGGCTTCCACGGGGGGCCAGAGGCCAGGTGGCTGGGGAGTGTGGGCCGTGCCCACCGTGGGCAGGGCCCAGGGGGCACTCCCATGTTGTAGACGGTGTGACCCGGGCGATTGTCCCACACTGGGGGCTCCCCCCTGGGGACACAAGTGAGAGGGGGCGTGGTCACCGCGCAGGGCGCCTGGGGGAGGGGCGGGAGCAGACACACGGGTCCACAGTCACCCAGGACTGGTGTCTCATGACGAATGCGCTTCCCACAGCCTCTCTGTTTCCAGCACCTCCTCGGCTTCTGCGGGTGACTTAGATGTTTGGGGGGTTTGTTAGGTTTTTAACTGTTGCCTGTATTGGGGGGACATTGGTTGGTAGCGGCGACCTAGGTCCCAGGGGTGCAGTTCTACACAACATCGTCCAGGTGTTGCATGGGGTGCTCACCACCCGTCGCCACCAGTTGGAGTTAAACGGGACGTCACAGGGGCAGAGTCTGGTCCCCACTCGAGTTTTCTCGGCTCTGCAGCTAGACGAGCCTTGTGGGTCCCGGGGAACCTGCATGCGGGTGGAGGTGGTCCCAGCAGCACCAGCGCACGAGGGCTTCGGCCTGGGCCACGCAGTGTCTGGCCCTTGTCCTGCCCTGCTCTGCAGGGGCCGGTGGGCGGGCCAGGGGCTCCGACCACCCCAGGGAAGGAGCTCAGGGTGGGGGCAGCTGCCGGTTCACAGTCACCGGCGCCCCCTGGTGGCCCTCCATGCAAAGCATGGCATCTAGTCCTGACCCAGCCCGGCTACCCCCTGCCCGCCTGGGGCTGCCACCTCCCACAGACGCCTGGCCCGTTGTTGCAGCCCCTGCTGCCCGTCACCCCTGGGCCCCCGCCCCATGCGGGCTCAGGGTCCCAGCCTGGTTGGACTCCGCCGTGTACGGCCAGAGGCTGACGCCGGCAGGAACCCACAAACACCCGTGTTAGGGCACCAAAGACCCCGGAACTCGGGGCCGGGCTCTTTATTTGGAGGATCCATGGGGGTCTTCACACCCAGAGAAAGCTGAGGGCTGGTGGCACCCCTGAGATGAGGAGCAGCTGGTGGGGCCCACGGGGGTGAGCTGCCCACGGCCTTGGTTCCAGATGCAGGCGAGCACCAGGGGGCACAGCCCTGGAGGAAAGGCAGCTGCTGAGCCCCGGGCGGCACAAGGAGGGCCGGGGTTCTCTCCATCAGGGGCTCAAAAGGGGAGATGATGAAGGAGGGGTGTGGGGGTGCAGTCAGAGCACAGAGCACAGGGCGCCCGCCAGAGCCCACACAGGCCTGGGCCACAGCCTCAGATCTTGCACTGGCAACACATGGGGGCACCGCAGCTGGGTGTGCAACACACAGGGACACAGCAGCTGGCCTGGGAACAGCAGGGTTTGCAGCAGCTAGATGGGCAGCAGCCACAGGAACTGCATGGGCCACAGCCCCCGCCTTGCAGCCCCCGCATGAGCTGCAGACCCCCTTGCAGACCCCACATGAGCTGCAGACCCCTTTGCAGACCCCACATGGGCTGCAGACCCCCTTGCAGCCCCCCTTGCAGCCCCCCTTGCAGCCCCCGCACGGGCTGCAGACCCCACATGAGCCGCAGCCCCCTTTGCAGACCCTACATGGGCTGCAGACCCCCTTGCAGCCCCCGCATGGGCTGCAGACCCCACATGAGTCACAGCCCCCCTTGCAGACCCCACATGAACTGCAGACCCCCTTGCAGCCCCCGCACGGGCTGCAGACCCCACATGAGCCACAGCCCCCCTTGCAGCCCCCGCATGAGCCTCAGACCCCCTTGCAGACCCCACACAGGCAGCAGCCCCCCTTGCAGCCCCCGCTGCAGCAGGGACAGGCGGGCACGCAGCAGCACACGGGCACGCAGCAGCTGGGGCCACAGCCCCCGGAACAGCCACGGCAGCTCATGGTTCTGGCGGGTGAGGGTGGAGCAGGTGTGAGGAGCAGGTGAGAGGGAGGGTCAGGTGTGGAGGCAGCCAGGCCAGGGCGCCTTTATATCCCCAGCTGGTCAGGTGAGATGCTGGGCCCAGGGCCACTTCCTGCTTCCTGTCTGGGCTGCTTCCCCTGTGCCTCGTCGGTTTTCTCCTCGTGTCTACCCTCTTCCCGGTCAGGCAGCCCCCACATTCTTCCTGGCGTCTCAGTGGGACGTCGGCCCTCTACTGTCACTCACGAGGAGGAGACACTCTCCCCTGTCCCTGGGCGACCTCAGCATCCGCCGTGTGCCTGAGCCTGCCCGGGGCTGCCTCTCTCCTCTGGGCTGTGTCCCCTGTTCATCCCTGTGACGTAGCCGCTGCTGTCGCCTGTCGCCGCTGCATGTTCAATCCTGAGGTCCGCCCTTGAAGCTGCTCTGCTCCGACTCTGGGCCCCGCTGTTCTTCGTCAGACGTCGCAGGGTGAGCGGCGGTGGGTAAGCGAACGCAGTTCCAATGTGCCGACCTCTCCTCCCATGGCCGGCATTTCCGTCCTGTTTAAGAATCTACACTGGGCAGCCAGGACGGCTCCGCGGGCCAAGCGCTCACTTTACAGCCCCGGGGACCAAGGATCGAATCCCGGCCCCGGCCCCTGTGGACCCATATGCTGAACTGGGGTGAACTTCCCATGCGGGGAGCCCCCAACCTGGTTCCCGCCCTGCACGGCCCCCGCCCACCTGTATGAAAGGAAACCATGTTGAAAACTGACGATGCACAACTATGGAGACGGCTCTGGGCCCTCCCCCTTCTCTCTGCCTCTCTCTCTGTCAAAAACAATAAAATAAATCTTAAAAAAAAAAAGAAGTCTACACCTGCTCGGTTTTTATTACATATTTATTTGCAGGTTATATATATGTTCTTCACTTTCAACCTGTGTGTGTCCTATTATGTTTAAGGTGTGGCTCTTGGAAGCAGCGTGCAATTACACAGACCACCTGCCCACACCTGCCTCGTCAGTGGACATGCAGGCTGCTCACACCTGATACTCGGTGACGGTCACAGTTGGAAAGATGCCATTTTGCCGCAGGCTCTGTCTGTCCCAGAACTCTCTTCACACTGAAATTTTAATCTTGACGCTTTGCCCTTGGATGAGGTGTCAGCCTCGTTTTACGTCTCCTTCCAAGGTCATCATAGTTGTGAAAACCACCCTTCAGCATTATCAAACCCGATTCAGTCAGCTATGGAGCCACTTGCCCAACCCCGCGAAGACCTGCGGACACGCCAACCGCTGCCTCCGCCCCACATGGGCACTGCTGTTGTGGTGGGTTATGGTCTTGAGTGACTTGTAAACCCACGGCCCATTATCGGTGTTACTTTGTATGGTCAATGCCGTTTACATCCACCATGTGTAGTCAGAATACTACGGTGAATGTTTAACTAAAACAAAGCGTATTGCAGTAAAAGATGCGTTGCCCTCAAGACCCTCCCCCTCACGCTGACCACATCCCACCGCCCCTGCCACTTCCGGAAGTGGTTCCAGAACCCTTGTTCGTGTCTCTGGCTGCACCTCTATGGCCGCATCGATGTCCCGCGTGGGTTCAGGCCTCCCACCGCTTCCGGTACCGCGATTTCTATTCGATAAAAGCATCACGGTGGGTCCCCGTCTACCTGCCTCACCGGATCCGGCACCGCACGACCTCTGCCGCTTCCCCAACGTTGACGTGACCGTGAGAGGTCAACGTTCTGAATCGATTCGGGCCACGACACGGCACAACTAAACACACTCACGACGGTGACGGTACAGGAGAAAACAATAGATGAACGCGTCTTGTGAAGTTAAAAGTAAAATGTGTTAAAAGTTGAATCCAGGGGAGAGCTCAGCACGGTGAGCACTTGTCTTGCAACCACACGGTCCAGGGATCGAATCCCAGCCCCGGAGCCTGCAGACCCACGTGCTGACCTGCAGTGCACCTGGTGGCCACCAGATGGCGGCAAAGGCTCCCGCCTCCCAAGCCAGAGGCCCCGGTTCGGTTCCCACCTGCGCGGCCCCACGTCCACCCGTGTGGCATGAAACACGTCACAGCTGAGGACATGCAACCGTGGGGACGGCTCTGGGCCTGCCCCCTTCTCTCCGTCTCCCTCTCCTCTCACCTTCTCCCACACAGTAACTCAAGTCTCCAGAAAATAAATAAATAAAAATAAACATTGAATCCAGCAACATGTAAAAAGGATAATATGCTCTGATGACGTGAGCTTTACCCCAGGAATTCAAAGTTTATTGAACGTTTGAAAAGGAGTCGATGTCATTCCCCAGGTTAGTGGAAAGGAGGAGGAAAAAACACGTGATCGTGTCAGTAAATTCAGAACAGGCATGAGATAAAGTCCAATACCCATTCATTCGTGGTAGTAAAAAATAATAATAATAATAAAATTAATTCATTTGTTTCAAAAAACCCTCTCAGCAAACAAGAAGGAAAATTCCTTAATGTAATAAAGCAAATGTCCAGAACTGTGACGTGTCTGGGATTTCTCCCCATTTCATTTATTATTTTAAAATATTTATTTTATTGGTTTCGTTCCACACAGGTGGGCGGGGGCCGCGCAGGGCAGGAACCGGGCTGGGGTCTCCCGCATGGGAGGCACGCATCTGTCTTCAGGGCTATTTGCTACACAGACAGAAGGGGGAGCGTCCCGGCTCCTGAGGGGGCATGGTGAGCTGCACCCTAATCCATAGCTGGGAAGACCCTGCAGCACACACCGCGCTAAGCGGTGAGGGATGCATGTGTCTCCCAAGATGGGCCCCTGAATCCTTCCCCTCTGCTGTCTTCCTGGCTGTGACTCTCCCGCTGCCCTTGGGCCCATTTCAGACCCTTGTAATTCTACTGGACGATCTGGTGTGGTTGCCCTACCAATGGGCACTGGTCAGCAACGTGAACTCTCCCTGTGGCCAGGGTCCCTTCTGCCATGTGACCAGAGTCACCGGTTCCGGGGACCAGGACAGGCTATCCTGAAGGAGGCATCAAGGTGCGACCTCACTATCTGAGCCACAGAGGAGTTTATTATAAACAGCAAGGTGGTCTGAGTCACCGAAAGGGCCAGAGAAGCTGAGCCCTGGGCTGACCCGTCAGGCCCTGCACCTTGACCAACACGATGCCCGTGGCTGCACAATGGCATGTTGCTGATGTCACAGCACAAGGGTCCTGGACGCCCCCAGGGCTTCTGCCTTGTTTTCCTTCCCCAATGTCACGTTGGACTCGTCGCATCTGGAGCCATAGCTGCAAGGGAGTCGGGGAAGGGCTTTGCTGCCTCATGGTACAGGAGGGGAGGGCGCAACGGCGCTGGTCCCAACACACCAAGTTCTCCTGCCCCCCAAGGAGAAGCCCCACCGACGGACGGTCCCAGGTGCAGGACTCAAGCCCTGGCCCAGGGGAGCTGCCCCCATCACCAAGCTGAAGCCCACTCTCTGGTCAAAACCCCGGTGGGGGATGTGCATGGCTGGAGACAGGGGCACACTGGAGGTACGAGGTGGTCTGGGTCCCCCATGCACAACGAGGTTCCTTATTCATCGGCACAGAGTGGAGAGGCCACAGTGAGAGCTGTACATGGTCAATGAAACTGATTTGCAGGGACAGAGATCACTTTATGGGCAGGACATTTTATTGTATTTTGACAGACAAATACAGAAGCCTACGGGGCCCGGGGAGCGCTGCTGGCTGGGAGATATGGGGCTGGCGGGTGGCTTGTTGAGGGGCCAGGTGGCAGGAGGCCTTGATTGCGGGTAGTTCCCTGGCCCGGGGTCCGAGCAGGGAAGGGCAGGCACCAGCGGCTTCCTCGAGGAGCGTCGGTGAGCGTGCACCAATGGCCTCCCCTGGGGGAAGACCACCTCAGAGGGACACGCTTTCATGGGGAGACGCGGGGACATGCTGGGCAGGGGTCTTCAGGAACAGGCAGTGCGGAGCGGAAATGGTTTGGCCAGAGGCCTCGCCAACCAAAAGGAGTTAGGCGGGTGCTGGGCTGGGCATTCCATCAGATCTTGCACTGGCAGCACACGGGGGCAGAGCAGCTGGGCGTGCAACACACGGGGGCGGAGCAGCTGGGTGAACAACACACGGGGGCGGAGCAGCTGGGCGCGCAGCACACGGGGGCGGAGCAGCTGGGCGAGCAACACACGGGGGCGGAGCAGCTGGGTGCGCAGCACACGGGGGCGGAGCAGCTGGGTGTGCAACACACGGGGACACCACAGCTGTGTGTGCAACACACTGGGGCACAGCAGCTGGGTGTGCAACACACGGGGACACAACAGCCGGCTTGGGAACAGTAGGGTTTGCAGCAGCTAGATGGGCAGCAGCCACAGGAACCGCATGAGCTGCAGCCCCCCTTGCAGACCCCACATGGGCCGCAGCCCCCCTTGCAGCCCCCACACAGGCCGCAGCCCCCCTTGCAGACCCCACACGGGCCGCAGCCCCCCTTGGAGTCCCCACATGGGCCGCAGCCCCCCTTGGAGCCCCCACACGGGCCGCAGCCCCCCTTGCAGCCCCCGCTGCAGCAGGGACAGGCGGGTACGCAGCAGCACACAGGCACACAGCAGCTGGGGCCACAGCCCCTGGAACAGCCACAGCAGCTCATGGTTCTGGCGAGTGAGGGTAGAGCAGGTCTGAGGAGCAGGTGAGAGGGAGGGTCAGGTGTGGAGGCGGCCGGGCCAGGGGGCCTTTATATCCCCGGCTGGTCAGGTGAGACGCTGGGCCCGGGGCCACTTCCTGCTTCCTGTTTGGGTTGTGGCCCCGGGATCTTGTCCCTCACTCCCCGCCCCGTGCTGGCCTCTGTGGACTGTCTTCCTCCGTGAGCGTTAGCACGGGTGTGGCATGTGACCTCCTTGTCACGGGGGTGGGGGTGGAGGCACATTCACCCCGAAGCGTGGTCCTGGGAACTGATGTGGCCCTAACCACTCTCCCCTGTGTGATGTCACTTCACGGACACTTCTCTTGCTTTGGGGGAGCCGGGCCTGGTCCCCATCGCCCACAGGGGCCCCTGGCCCAGGGCTGCTTCTGGGGGCTCCCTCTGGGGGCTCCCTCTGAGGCTGCTTCTGGAGGTCTGGGCACTGGGCTTTGGCCGCTGGTCTCTTCGGCCCCCAGCTTCCTTACCCGGCCAGACGCCATTGCAGCCGTTGCAAATCCTGAGCTCTGGCTGCGTAAATGGTAAGGTGACCAGATTTTAACATTGGTAAAGCGGGACACCATTGACCTGGGGGGGGGGGGAGGGGGTTCTTGATTAAAAATTGGGTCTATCTCCCGCCGTTCCCTAGCTTGTCGTGCATTCTTTCCAAAAATCGGGACTTTTTTAAAAGGCTGCGGGACGCAGGACAAATTGTTACAAATCGGGACTGTCCCGCCAAAAGCGGGACATCTGGTCACCCTAGTAAATGGGCGCCATGCTCACCCAGGGCACCACCGGTCCCCTCATAACAGACACGTGGCTCGTCCCCTGGGCAGACCCCTCTGGGTGGCCCATCCCCCGGGCAGACCTGACAGATAAAATGAGACGCCAGGGAGACAACTCGCGCTTCTCACGCAGAGGTAGGTCCCAGATGGGGCCGTCCATGTAAGGTCTGTGCCGTTCTTCCTGCTGCCACACGGTGTCGCCCCTGAGTCGTCCCAGGAGCTGGACCTCAGGGGAGTCGCGGCCGGGGGAGGGGTGTGCGCAGGGGCCCCCCCCACGAGCTGCCTGGTCTCGTGGCCTCTGAGGCTCTGAGCCCCCCCGTCCACCCACATCAGGAACTCGGAGTCACTACCATCGACCGCCGGCCTCCCTTGCAAACGACACGAGGGGTCCCTCCTCTCACACGCGTGCTCACGGCATTGACACGCGTCGGCCGGGCAGGAAAAACATCCACGGCCATTCAGAAAAAGTGAGAATCGTTCTGGAAACACCGTCAACTCAGCGCCCATGTAGACGCCCGTGCAAAACAAGCTGCCTTGTTTGGGGACCAGGAGTGGATTTCCTATAAACAACCTTGTGAGGCCAGAAAGAACAGAGGGAGGACGTACCCCTTAGAGGAAAGTAAAACCACCTCCTCCCTAAGAAGAGATGGAACCGCTCCCGCCGTAAAATTCGCCCAGATCTACGTCCTGCCGCCGTGGGGCCGCATGTGTGACAGCCGAGAGCCGGCGGGGGACGCTGGGAAAGGGAAACACAGAACCAACGTGTGTGCACCAGGGCGAGGCCAGAAAACCCCTTTTTGCAGCTAAGCCCCTTCCACGACCTGGATGAAAAGTCAGCAGCATCGCTGTGTACGTGGTGGCCACAGACATGAAAATGCCGCTGTGCGGAGAATCGAGACGAGGTCGCGTGCAGAGCTTCCCCCGGGTCTCCCCACCTTCCCTTATGTTTCGTGGGTTTAGGAGTCGGGAGCAGCACAGAAGGGCGTGTGTTGCTAACCGTATTTGAGAGGCTTCGGCCAGATCGGGTTTTTTGGTTTTGGGGGTGGGGGCCTGGCAGAAGCCTGTCGTCCTCCACACGCCTCTCACCTGAGGGAAGCGGAGAGCCAGGGAGTCAGAATAATGACAGGGTCCCAGACAAAGAGGAAGCAGCCACATTTAGAAAGTCAGCGTCAGCCTGACCCACGAGACCGCCATCCAGCCCCGCCGGTGACGCAGGCCGGGGATATAAAGGCCCCCCGGCCCGGCCGCCTCCACACCTGACCCTCCCTCTCACCTGCTCCTCACACCTGCTCCACCCTCACCCGCCAGAACCATGAGCTGCCGTGGCTGTTCCGGGGGCTGTGGCCCCAGCTGCTGCGTGCCTGCCTGTCCCTGCTGCAGCGGGGGCTGCAAGAGGGGCTGCGGCCCATGTGGGGGCTCCAAGGGGGGCTGCAACCCGTGTGGGGGCTCCAAGGGGGGCTGCGGCCCGTGTGGGGTCTGCAAGGGGGGCTGCGGCCCGTGTGGGGGCTGCAAGGGGGGCTGCGGCCCATGTGGGGGCTCCAAGGGGGGCTGCGGCCCGTGTGGGGGCTGCAAGGGGGGCTGCGACCCATGTGGGGTCTGCAAGGGGGGCTGCAGCTCATGCGGTTCCTGTGGCTGCTGCCCATCTAGCTGCTGCAAACCCTGCTGTTCCCAAGCCAGCTGTTGTGTCCCCGTGTATTGCACACCCAGCTGCTGTGCCCCAGTGTGTTGCACACACAGCTGTGGTGTCCCCGTGTGTTGCACACCCAGCTGCTCCGCCCCCGTGTGCTGCGCGCCCAGCTGCTCCGCCCCCGTGTGTTGCTCGCCCAGCTGCTCCGCCCCTGTGTGTTGCACGCCCAGCTGCTCCGCCCCCGTGTGTTGCTCGCCCAGCTGCTCCGCCCCCGTGTGTTGCACGTCCAGCTGCTCCGCCCCCGTGTGTTGCTCGCCCAGCTGCTCCGCCCCCGTGTGTTGCACGCCCAGCTGCTCCGCCCCCGTGTGTTGCTCGCCCAGCTGCTCCGCCCCCGTGTGTTGCACGCCCAGCTGCTCCGTCCCTGTGTGTTGCTCGCCCAGCTGCTCCGCCCCCGTGTGTTGCTCGCCCAGCTGCTCCGCCCCTGTGTGTTGCACGCCCAGCTGCTCCACCCCTGTGTGCTGTCAGTGCAAGATCTGAGGCCGTGGCCCAGGCCTGCAGTTTCTCGCTTTGGCTGCACCTGTCTTCTCTTGGGCTTCCCTGAATCCGCTCCCTCCACATCCTCCCTGGGGTACCGGACCTCCTCGTGTTGCTCACACGCATGTCCCCTCAGTGCCCCCCCTCACTCTGCAGGGTATGGTCCTCACCCCTGGAGACCCCCGCTTAGAGCAGGTGTGTGCCCACCGGCTGCGTGACTGACTGTTCCTGAGTGGGCCCTCCCCACCCCCCGGGGCCGCTGATACGCGTGCTGAGACCCTGCAAACCGGCTGCCTGCTTCTGAGCGCCGCCGACAGCTGCGAGGACCTGACCTCTCAGCAGGGGGACCCTTGGCCCCGCCCATGGGGACCCCTGTGCTGAACTGGGGTGAGCTTCCCCTGCGGGAGGCTCCCGGCCTGACTCCTGCCCTGCACGGCCCCTGCCCACCTGTGTGGGACGAAACCATGATGTGCAACTATGGAGACCGCTCTGGGCCCTCCCCCTTCTCTCTGTCTCTCAAAACAATAAAAATAAATGAATAAATCTTTAAAAAATAAGAAATCATACTGATCTATGTGGCTGCAGCTCACGGGGTCAGGGGCAGAAGCCCCCCACGACGAGGAACCAGCCTAAGATGGGAGCACACGGAAGGGACACAAGGAACTGGGGGAAGGGAGAGCCCAGGAGAAACCGTCTGGCTTGCAGGGGTGACGGCAGGGAGGGGGCAGACAAGCCCCTCGCCTCCGTGAGCCCCGACTGGCCGAACCCCGAGTACTGTTGAGCAAAGACAAGCCGGAAGCCCCAGGAGAAGCAGCGGAAAGCTGCAGCCTCGCCGTGGGCGTTTCTGACACCTGTGAGCCTCTGATAGTCGAGCAAACCGATCGTCGTACGGACCCGGAACCTTCCCCAGCGCTGTGGGTCGGCGTACGGGGTGGATGGGGTCCGGGGGCCACGCATGTTTAAGCCCGTGTGGGCTGTTTGTGAGACATTTCCCCCATGCCAGCTGCCGGCGGGGCAGGTGGCTCAACAGAGATGAGACGGCCGGACCCTGTGCCCCGACCTGTGTGCGTCCCTGTGGGAGAGCAGTTAGCGGGGTCACCCGGGAAACCCTGACCGTTCGGGAAGTTGCCACCATTTCTAGATCACTCGTGGATCAAAGATACAATGAGGGAGATGCCAGGAGAGCTCAGCAGGTGGCGCACTTGTCTTGCAACCATGAGGTCCAGGGATCGAATGCCAGCCCGACCCTGCAAACCCATATGCTGAGCTGCAGTGCACCTGGTGGCCACCAGATGGCGGCGAAGGCTCTTGCCTCCCGAGCGGGAAGCCCCTGGTTCCCGTCCTGGGCGGCCCCACACCCACCTGTGTGGCATGAAACTGTCATAGCTAACGACGTACAACTGTGGAGACAGCTCTCGGCCCTCCCCCTTCTCTCTGCTTCTCAAACAATAAAATAAATCTCTCTTTTTTTTTAATGATGCAATGAAGGAGAAATCAGAAATTAGAATTGATTAATAATAAAAATACTAGGCACCAAAACTTGGGCTCTCTCACTAAAACCTAACTTTCAGATAATGTTTAGCCCTAAATGTTTAGGCCAGGAAAAAAGGAAAGATTGGAGATTAAGGAGCAAATTCGTCACAGGAATAAAGTGGAAAAACAACAACAGAGAAAAATAATCAAGTAGAAGGACATAGAAGTGAGGTCGAACATAAAGACAGCAACATTGGGAAAATGCAATAAAGAGGGTCTACAAAGCCAAAAGCCGGTCTTTGCAAAGACTAAGAAAATCAGCCCCGTCTAACGCAACTGGCCAGAGAAAGAGGGAGGGGGCACAGCGTGGGCCGAAGCAGGAATGAATGGGGCGTGTGACCCCCAACCCAGCAGTTATTAGAAAGAAGTGGGGAAACCAGGATGGCTCAGTGGGTTAAGCGCTCACTTTGCAGCCCCAGGGACCGAGGATCGAATCCCAGCCCCGGCCCATGTGGACCCATATGCTGAACTGGGGAGTGCTCCCAGTTCAGTTCTCACCGGGGTGAGACCCCGGCCCAGTTCCTGCCCTGTGCAGCCCCGCGCCCACCTGTGGAATGAAACTATGTGGAAAAACCGATGCTGTGCAACTATGGAGACTGTTCTGGGCCCTCCCCCTTCTCTCTGTCTCTGTATCTCTCTCTCTCTCTGTCTCTGTCAAAAACAATAAAAATAAATCTTTTAAAAAAAGAAAAGAAAAGAAAGAAAAGAAGCGGGGAAGCTTGGAGGGCTCAGTGGGTTAAGCGCTCACTTTGCAGCCCCAGAGACCGAGGATCGAATCCCGGCCCCGGCCTGTGTGAACCCATAGGCTAAACTGGGGTGTGGCCCCCCGGTTGGGTTCTTGCTGGGGGAGGTTCCCATGCAGGAGGCCACCAGTTCAGTTCCCGCCCTGCACAGCCCCCGCCCACTGGTGTGGAATGAAACTATGTTGAAAGCTGATGACGTGCGGCTATGGAGACGGCACTGGGCCCTCCCCCTTCTCTCTGTGGTCAAAGCCAATAAAATAAATCTTTAAAAAATAATAAGCGACTACTCAGGGAAAGCTGTGCCAATAAACTGGGCCCACGTGAATTAGTTGTCACCTTAGGAAAATGGGCGCGGGACCTGCCCGCCCCACACCGCAGGTGAGCGAAGTTCCGCCCTCCCCGCCAGGCCCAGGTGACTCCACAAACAGGTTCTTCCGAGGGGTCACGGGGTGAACGATCCCTCCCGTACACGCCGTGTTTCCTGCCGGCGAGTAGGAAGTGGGGGGCACGCCCGTGTCCCCACAGGAAGCTACTGTAAGCTTGACACCAAAACGGGGTGCAGGCCAGGGGGGGTGAAAGCCACCGGGCAACCTTGTTATTAACCTCGACACGAAACCTGGGCATCAGCACCGCCCGTGCGATGCCCAGGGGCGCCTGGGTACTCGCGTTGTGAAATCCCCCGTAGCAGCCAAAGCAGAAACCCGCCCAGTGCCCGAGGCAGCTTCACCCACTAAGCAGAGGAAAGGCCCTCCTGGCAGGTGAGGGGAAAAACGGACACCCTTCAGTCTGATGGAAGTTTCCAACGAGCATTTCACCTAAAGGGGGAAGCGTCCCCTTAAAGTCAGAAAGAAGACAAGGTCGTCCACAGGGCGGAGAGCCATCGGCCAGTAACGCATACAAAGAAATCAGAACCACAGAGATTCAAGAGGAATAACAAATGATCCCCTCAACACGTGAGGGGCAGCAGGAAGCCACGGAGCAGCTACAGACACACGATTGGAATTCAAAACAGAAGCCGAGGTTGCTGAGAACTGGGTCAGCACATGCAAACCCATCAGCAGCGGTGAGAAAAATGTACCTTTAAAAGGTACAAGAGTGACCCCTGTCCCCCCCCCCGCACCCCAAAAAAGGTGCATGACAATGATTCTGACGGATGCAACATCTTTAGGGAGAAAAAAACAAACAAACGTGTGAACGTTATGCAAAGATACGTAAAGATGTTCAAAATAAACTGAGACGCCTATGACATTCATGGATGACGATGTACGAAATCTCAAAAGTGTAGGTTCTTCCTCAAATTCATCTGTACGTTTGGCACCAGCAAGTTCGAAATCCTGACGGGGTCATTCCGTGAACCTGTGCGAGCTGAGCCGAACGGAGACGCCGGAGCAGAGACCGGCGGAGGCTGGTGAACAATCCCAACTTTGTATATATTTATAGTGATACAGGTAGATGACAAATAATCGTGGGGAGGGGAAGATTTCCTGAATGAGAAACAAAATTAAACTCTAAAGAAAAAGATTCAGACGACTTATTGCATCCCAAACCTGGGATAGCAGAAACCAGCAGGAGAAAAACAAACTTACCAAAACATTTCAAAAGCCTCACGCTAGAACTAGATGCTGCAACGCACGGTGCAGATGAGAACCCAGAGGATTCAAAGGACTTCGGAAGTCAATCCAAGCCACCAGCAGCCCAGGTCTGTGAAATGGGCAAAGGTTGCGAAGAGGAAATCCGCAAAAGGGGCTCCAATCCCACGGAAAACACGTGAAAAAATGTGCAGCGTCACAGTGTGAGATTAAGCCACCATGGCCCACGGGTTTGCCAGACGGGCGCGTGTTTAAGGGACAGGGACCAGCCCGGCTGCGGTGCTGAGGACGGCTTGGCAGTGCCCGCTGGGTGAGACCTGAAACCAGCGATGCCTCCCCTGCTCAGGGGCGGCTTCCGGCAAGAAAGTTGCAGCAGGGTGTGAAATAGCAACAAAAAGAAACAAAATGTCCACCAACAAGTAAACGAGTCCTGCCCATGTATCCACCTGTTCAGCTCAGAAACTGGCTGCAGGACTTGAAATAGCAACAAACAGAAACATAAACCAACTAGGAAGTGAATGGGCCAATGTATCCACGTCTTTAACCCAGAAATTTGCAGCAGGGTTTGAAATAGCAACAAAATATCCACCAACTGGTCAATGGATGCGCTAGTGTGTCCATTCCTTGAGACCCCAGGAAGAACCGGGGCAAACTTAGAGCCCTGGACCACAGAGACAAATCTCTGATGTTGACTTTCTCCAGAGCATTCTCTGGAGGAGCAGAGCGCGCCCCCAGTTCTGTGATGTGACCCCTAAAGTATGCACGGTGCCGTTTAAAGAACAAGACCTGCCGGGAGCGACAAACTCCAGACCCAGGGGTTGCCTGCAGTGGGGAGGGGGCACAGAGCTGCATGGAGGGCCCTGGGCTTGTGGTGCAGTTGTTTTCATAACTCGGGTGTTTTCACGTGATTATTTCCTATGTTACGGCCTCTCCCCTCTGTACAGCAAAGACACAGATTTTACTCGAATGAGACTCTGTAGGTGTGAGGAAGGGCTGCACCCTCCCGGGGTGGGGGGTGGGGCCCAGGGACAGGTCCAATGAGCGACCACAGCAGGTAATGGCACGTGCGCCTCACACGAGGGGCTAGTCCCAAGGAAATCAAGGGGAACGTGGTCCTAAATATGGCCCAGACAGGAAGCAGGAAGTGGCCCCGGGCCCAGCGTCTCACCTGACCGGCTGGGGATATAAAGGCCCCCTGGCCTGGCTGCCTCCACACCTGACCCTCTCTCTCACCTGCTCCTCACACCTGCTCCACCCTCACCCGCCAGAACCATGAGCTGCCGTGGCTGTTGTTCCGGGGGCTGTGGCCCCAGCTGCTGCGTGCCTGTGTGCTGCTGCATACCTGCCTGTCCCTGCTGCAGCGGGGGCTGCAAGGGGGGCTGCGGCCCGTGCGGGGGCTGCAAGGGGGTCTGCAGCCCGTGTGGGGGCTGCAAGGGGGGCTGCGGCCCATGCGGGGGCTGCAAGGGGGTCTGCAGCCCATGTGGGGTCTGCAAGGGGGTCTGCGGCCCGTGCGGGGGCTGCAAGGGGGTCTGCGGCCCGTGTGGGGGCTGCAAGGGGGTCTGCGGCTCATGTGGGGGCTGCAAGGGGGGCTGCGGCTCATGTGGGGGCTGCAAAGGGGGCTGCAGCTCATGTGGGGGCTGCGGCTCATGTGGTTCCTGTGGCTGCTGCCTGTCTAGTTGCTGCAAACCCTGCTGCTCCCAGGCCAGCTGCTGTGTCCCCGTGTGTTGCACACCCAGCTGCTGTGTCCCCATGTGTGGCTCATCTAGCTGTTGTGTCCCCATGTGTGGCACACCCAGCTGTTGTGCCCCCGTGTGCTGCCAGTGCAAGATCTGAGCTTCTGGTTTTGTGGGACTCTCCCCCAAAATGGAGCCGTCCCGTTCAGGATCGTGGGCCCCGCATACCCATCACCCACTTTTTCCTGGCACCCCTGAGCCAGACTCTTCCCCCCCAGCCCCATTTCCCACACCCCACGCCCCCTCCGCCATGTGCGGACGTTTCTCCTTGAGCCCCTCAGGAAGGGTGTGGACCTCTGGGTCCAAGCTCGACTCCCAGAGCCCCTGTCCCTGCCGTGGGGACCATTCCCACCCCCCGGCGAAGGCCGGCCCCACAGCCCTGCCAGCCCAGCTCCGGCCCCAGTTCTGCCGTCCTGAGGTCCCACACTGGCCTGTCTCTGTCCTCTAAGCATCTAATAAAGCCCTTACCCGTGAACCCCACTATGTGTGTGTCTTTGCCTCATGTCCCCGGGGGGGAGGGCATGGGAATAGCACCCGTGACATGCTCAGTTCCTGGACCTGCAAGCAGCCAGCCTGCCCTCACATCCCACCGACTGGCTCTGCGTCTGGAACAGCTCGTGTGAGCATTCGGCGGCTGAGCAGCGGACGTGGCCGGGGGGCCGGGGGGCCGGGGGGCCCAGAGCCTGCTCCAGCCCAACCCCCGAGACCCGCCACGCTGGGGGACACTGAACACCACGTCGGTCGCAGCATTTCCTCATGTGGAAACACCTGCAAACAAGCGAAACGTCCCTGGAGGGGGACACGACTGAGCACATGGTCTGTTCTCACCGTGGGAACCCACGCAGCAGCGTGAGGCTGACAGGGGCCAGGCTCACGAGCTCCAGCGCAGACGGACCGGGAGGTGACAAAAAGCAAACCAAGGGGGAACGGGCCCACGGTGAGGCTTTCGTGTCCACAGTCAATGCTCACGCGGGGATCTGTCAGCCCAGGACTCCAACAGGCGGTAAATCCATGGGGACAGAAGCACATGACGCCTGGCACTGAGGGGCCGCACCTGCCCCCAGCTGCCATCTGCCAATCAGAAGCCACAACAGAAGCACGCTGACATGGCGCCATCGGATAGCTCCCCATGTGCACTTGTAAGTTTTTTTTAATATCAAAATTGTATTTCTTTTAAAGATGTGTTGTATGGTTTGGGGGAGTGTGAGAGACAGAGAGAAGGGGGAGGGCCCAGAGCCGTCTCCATAGTCGTGCGTCACCAGCTGTGACATGGTTTTGTTCCACACAGGTGGGCGGGGAGCCGGGCTGGGGGCCTCCCAGGTGGGAGACACACCCCAGCGAGAACCCAACTGGGGGCTGCACGCCAGTTCAGCCCAGACCCCAGAGCTGCAAAGTGAGCGCTTAACCCGCTGAGCCATCCCAGTATCCCCGATTCATAGTTTTTTTAAATAGGAAACAATCCCCTGAAATGTGTTATTAAAAGCGTAGAGAATGGGGAAGCCGGGATGGCCCCGTGGGTTGAGCACTCGCTTTGCACCACCGGGGACCGGGGATCGAATCCCAGCCCCGGCCCATGCAGACCCATATGTTGAACTGGGAGTGCCCCCAGTTCAGTTCTCTCATCTCTGTATCTCTCTCTCTCTCTCTCTCTCTGTCAAAAACAATTTTAAAAAATTATAAAATTATTTTTAAAAAACGTAGAGAAGGTCACAGCTCACCGTGCCGTTCTTAACAGCGGATACGTGGGCTTCATCGAACACGTAAAACAGAGAGATGGTGCGCAAGCCGCACACGTCCACGCAGCCCCGGGAATCTCAAATGCATTTCCTCGAGCCAGACAGAAGAGAATGCATGCCGCGTGTCCCCATGTCAATGACGTTCAAGAACAGGCAGTGTGAACCGACCGGGACAGAGCGGAAGGCCAGGGGACAGAGCCACGAACCAGCTCTCTGGGGTGACAGATGCTCTGGGTCTCGCTCTGGGCGGCGACAAAGCCACCTGCCTGTCACGGGGTTGTGCACTGTATTCACTAGGCCTCGGCCTGGCGGTGGGAAACCACAAGCCGGGAGGGTGTTTGCTCTGTGTCGTCAGCAGAAACACTGTTGCAAATCGGCAAGAAAAAGCCAGCCGGCTTTTCTGTTGTTTGGCCAGGCGGGCGGCAGAGGGCGCACACGGACCGCTGGGACCGCCGGGCTCCACCGGCCCTCCCGACCCGGAGCGTGCAGGGGACACCTCGCAGGGGACGTGGAGGCCCGTGTAGCCGCGATGACCCGCGGGGACCGGGGAAGGTGGACAGCTAGGCGTGGACCTCGCCACATGGCTCGGAGGCCACTGGGGGACCCGTCACCCCGCAAGGAGGTCCCTTCCACGCTCCTGCCACTCCAAGCCTGTGCAAAGAGAGGCCGGGGGCCCCACAGAGCTGCCGGGTTTAGGGGCGTGAGGGTCTGGGCCCAGCGGTCAGGCCAGGTGCCCAGCCGGCCAGAACCTGGCCCCTGAGCTGGGAAGAGCCTCAGGCCACTGCTGGTAGCCTTGGAAAGTCACCGTCCTCTCGGAAGAGGGTACCCTCCCACCTGCTGCCTCTTTGTCGCAGAATCACAGGTTTTAAGGACTCATGTGCACGAGAAATGACCATGAGGATCATAAAGTCATCGTGGCCTAAACACGTCCCCTGGCCAGGCACATTCGGGGACATGCATGTCACCCCCACAGCTTCCAGGAGCATGCAGGGACATGCCCCGCCGGCCCCGCAGTTTACTGCCCCAGCCAGCACCCAGCCGGGGTCTGAGGGTCACACGCCAGCACAGAGCACATCCGAACTGGGCAGGACAACTGGCCACACCCCCTCCTGCAGGGCCCTGGGCACCCCCTCCCCCCAAAAGGCGACCCGCCCTTCTAACAGGTGACTGACCACCTCACTCTGTGGGTCCTTCCTCCCCAGCCTCCTTGTGTACCTGATCCAAGCACTCCCTCCTCACTACGCTACACCCACAGCTTCCTGGGTGCCCCCCACCCCGGCCAGCGAGGGAGGCGGCCCCACGCACCTGGTCAGCACCTACTGTGTGCAGAGGGCTGAGGCTGGAGGCAGTACTCACTGCGTGGCACTTGGGACGGCCTCCCTGCCGGCCAGCACTCACCTGTGGCCCATGGCCCCCCCATTCCCACCCAGAGCTCTGGGGTCTGGGTGCCCCCCCCACCTGCCCCCCCAGGAGGGGACGGGCCTCTCTCCTCCCCCTCCCTATGGAAAGGGGCTGCACTTCCTGGGGAACAAAGCCCCTCTGCGGCCTGCGGTGGCGGCGGGTGGCCGGTGGCCCCAGGACATTACCTTCGACGCTTCCGGCCTGTCAGCTCCCAGCGCAGGGGTCTTAGTCCCCATTTCGAGGCACAGGGCCTGGCCCTGGAGGAGGCTCTCGGCAAATATTTGCCAGATCGATAGACGTGTGGCCTTGCGCCCTCTCCACCGGCCAACCCTGACCTCCTCCCGGGCGGGGTCAAGGCCCTCCCCGGCCTTTGGTGGTCCCTCCGGCACCACAGGCCCCAGCCTCCTTCCGTCAATGTTTGCCTGTCACCTCCCGGGCGCCTCCCGGACACCTCCCGGACGCCCTATCGCTCCAGGGTGTTGTGCGCAGGGCCCCCACCCGGGTCCAAGGTGTAATTACCCACGTTCGTCCCCGCTGGGGACTCCCAGCCTCCAAGCGCGCTGCGGGCTGTGTGGGGCGGCCCCTCCCAGGTCTTTATTGGGGTGAGGGGAGCACACACGGTCGGGTGGACCCAGGGGCCGCTGCCTAGGGGCGGCTTTTCACTGGAAGCGTCACGGGCGGGAGGTCCCCAGTGGGGCTGGCGCCGCACAGGGGGAGCCCCCACCAGAGCGCATGGCTCGCGTGACGGAGGCGCGCGTGGTCCCGCCCCTGCGGCCAAGTGCAGACCCGGGTCCCCATCTCCGCGGGCCGTGGGGCGGGGTCGCGCGCGAACAAAGGCTGCGGGGGGGCGGAGGACCCTCGCAGGTGCGCGGGACCCGGTCGGCCAGACCCCCCGCGAGTCTGTGCGCGGTGAGGCTGGGGGGCCGGGGTCCCCCGGGCGAGGCCGAGCGCTGGGGGCTGGTAAGGCTTCCTGGAGGTGTGTGTGTATTGGGGGGGTTCGCAGGCACTGCGCGTCCCCTTTAAGAGCCGGTGCCGGGGTGCGGGGCTCAGGGCACCGCCTCGCATCTGCACCCGCAGCGGAGCTCCGACTGACGTCACCTGCCCCCGAGCCGCGCGCGCTGATTGGCTGCAGGTGACGTCAGGGGCTTTTTTCTCCCCGCATGACCTCATCCCCGGCCTCGGCCCCGCCCTCCGCCCCGGGCCTGTCACTCGCGGCCCAGCGCGGCGGCGGCGGCGGAGCCGGCTCCGCGCCCCCCAACCCCCGGCAGCCCCGGACTCCGGAGGTCGAGCCGGAGCCGCCCCGGCCGCGCCCGCGGAGCCGCGGGGTGGGATGCGCGCCGCGCGCCCGCGCGCCCGCCCGCACTGCGCGCGCCCCGGCCCGAGCGAGCGCTCCCCGCGGCGTCCGCGGCGGCGGCGACGGCGAAGACGACGGCGACGCGGCCCACGCGCTCCCCCGGCCCCTCTGCCCCGGCTGCGCGGGCCCCCGCCGGGCCGATGGGCGGCGCGGCCGAGCCGGCCCGCTGAGCGCAGCGCGGGTCCCGGGTGCTCCCCGGAGGCGACAGCGAGCGAGGTGAGCGCGGTCCCCAGCGGGGAGGGGGTGAACCGGCGCGGAACGTGAGCGCGCTGCGCCCGGGAGCAGGAGGCGGCCCGGGGGGCAGCGGCCCCGGCTCGAGGGGACCCCCGCGCATCGGACCCCGCGCACCGGACCCCGCGCACCCGGACCTCCCGCGCACCCGGCCTCCGCGCACCGGGCTCCGCGCACCGGACCTTGCGCACCCGGACCCCGCGCCTCCCTCCTCAGAGACGGCGCTCCCCCAGCGGGGGGAGGGGCGCGAGCGACGGACCCCCAGGGCCGTCGGAGCCCCCGCGGGGACCTGTCCCGACCTCTGCGGGAACCCCGGATGCCCGGACCCGGGACAGCCCCCCTTGGGACCCAGAAGCGGACAAGGTCGTGCCGCGGGGCCGGTAGGGATGCGGAGGCCGTGGGCACGGGAGGACGGGAGGACGGGAGGGCCTTTGGCCTGTGGGAGGCTCCGGAAAGGGCTCGTTCCGTGCCCGGTGCGGACGCGCGGGCAGCTCCCCGGTCTGCCCACCTCGGGGCGCTCTGCCGGCCTCTGCGGCATAAAGACCCTCTGGCCTCGGGCAGGCGCGGCCCGCGCTGGGTGCAGTAGCCTCCCCACCGCCGGTCTCCCCACCTGGGGGTGGAGGGCTTCATAGGCTGGCCTGGAGGGGAGGGGGCACCCACCCGGTCGCCCCCTCTGGGAGCATTGGGCTGCTGGCTTCTGCGGGGCGTGGGGAGTTGGGGGGCTGGGAAGCGGCCGCGATAGGGTTGAGGGGAGACAGGGGCGTTGGAGCAGCATCCACATTGTCTCTTTGTGCAGCTGGGGGTGGAGTGGGGGGTGCTGTCGGCCAGAGCAGAAGCGTTCTTCCTGCGCCCCCCCGGGTCTGCGTGGATGTCTGAGGACCCCCCACTCCTCTGAGGCCTCCCCCAGACCTACTGGCTCCCAGGGCAGCCCCCCTCCTCCCGCATCCGGTGCCCCCCGGGCGGACAGGTCGGGGCATCCACCCCTGGGAGGATTAATGAGCTCGGAGAGGGGCATGCATCCCCAGGCCTTCGGGAATTACCCCCTGTGCTCTCGGCCCCCTGGGCAGGCTCCGGCCCCCAGGGGCTGCTTCCCGGCACAGGGAGGCCCGAGATCGGAGATGCCGGAAGCCATCGGGTGCTCCGGGACCCTTCCCAGGGCCACCCCTCTCGGGCCGAGGCTGACCTCCGTGCCCAGAAGTTTCAGCAGGACAGAGCTCCAGGGGCCAGGGGCTGCAGTCTGGGGAAGCCGGAGAGGGTCCCGGCCACCTGTCCGGAGCGTGCCGCTCACGGGGAGGACTGTGGGTCAGATTCTGACGGTGAACGGTGAGCAGTAGGAGGCTGGGCTGGATGCATCCCACCAGGACCAGTCCTGCGGATGAGCCTGCCCAGGCCGAGCCGGGGACGGAGGAAACCTAGATATGGTAGCGTCCTGAGCCAGCTCTCTCAAGACCCCATGTGCCAGGCCCTCCACCCCAGGCTCAGCCCAGACCCCAGGGAACCCCGCGGTCCCCCAAGTCCGTAGCCTCCCCGGGCTGGCTGCCTCTCTCTGCCTGACCTTGCCACTGGCCCAGCCGGGGCAGAAGGCCGGCTTGGGTCCTCTACCCTCAGCCCATGTCAGTGAGGCGGGACCAGGGGCTGAGCATTTGCAGGTGCACAGACCGGGCCTCGACGTGCCCTTGGGTCCCGGCGAGCTTCACACCTGAGCATGCCAGCTCTCTCGCAGCGGCTCCTCCCGTGTGAGCCAGGGGCCACTCCCGGGTGACACCCGTCCCCATCCAGCGGCCGACCATCACATCTGCAGGGGGGTCCCTGTCACTCGCTCAGAGGTCCCGGGAGCTGACAGTGTGAGCTGGCGCAGCCGGTTCCTGGGGTGCAGTGTGCCTGCATGTGGGGGCTCTGGCGTGCAGAGGGTGAGGGGGACCGTGTGCATGGGTACTGCATGCACATGCGTGTGAGTGCACGTGGAGGATTGTGGGAAAGGGACAAGCACTGGGCCGTGTGCAAAGGGCCCTGTCCCAGTGGGCAGGGCGGGCACAGCGCAGGAACAGGGCATGCCGTGCACCTAGCCTCCGGCGGCAGCACCCAGCAGGGGCTGCAGGGGTCTCCCCCTGCCTGTGGGCAGGGGGCGCCGTCTCTGGGCTCCGAGCCCCTGGTGGGGTCCCCGGGGCTGCGCCTCCCTCCCACCCACACCCAGGCCCTGGAATGGGGGGTGTGAGCCGCTTCCCCCTCAGTTCTTGGGAACGGGGTCTGGGCTGAGCCTGGGCGGGAGGCCCAGGACCCTCCCATGTCGGTGCCCCCTGTACCCATCGGGCCTCTGCTCGCCCCACGGAGCTGCCGGGGGCTGCGCTGGGCTTCCCCCGGCCCCCAGCCCCGGGTTCCAGCCACGGGGTCTTTGGGAGGGGCTTTCGGTCCAGAAGTCGAGCTCCGGGACACCCACAGGAGGGGCTCCGGCCAGATCTCGGCCACTCAGAGTCCTGCAGGGGGGGGTGGCAGGGAGGGGAGGGCCCAGGGCCCCTTGGGCTTTGGGTCTCCTGGGGCCTGGCTGGGGGTGGTCCCAGCCCCTGGGCACCTGCAGGGCTGGCGAGGGGGGTGGGAGAAGGTGGGGGGGGCTGCCGCTCTGCAGAACCAGCCTGTTCTGAGGCCGCTGCCTCAGGAGCGGGTGGTTGCCTGGCACCTCTGCTGTTACCATGGCAACGACGGAGGTGCTAACTGGCTAATGAGTCCCCCTGGGCTGCAAATAGCAGTACTGTGGTGGTGAATAGGGCCAAACTGGGGGGATCCTCACAGGGCTGGCCTGGGGGCAACCAGGTACCTGGCCTGGGGCCAGGCTGCAGCCCCCTCCAGCCCCTGCCCCCCGGCCCACCTCCCAGGTCTCAGCCTGGCCTCCTGGCCCCCCCCCAACTCCCTGTCCCCTGCAGCCTCCACTCACATCTGTGCCTGCTCCTCTCCGGGGGGGTCTGGGGACCCCAGGGCCCCTCCCTCCCAGCCCTGTGCTGAAGTCCTACATGGCTTCTGATGTTTTTGGGAGCAGGTTGTTGCCCTCACCTTAGTGACAAGGACACCCAGTGCCCCCTTCCCGCTGGGTGCCTGTCAGGGTCCTGGGCCTCTGAGCTGGACTCTGGATCCCACATCCAAGGGCAGGGGCCTCAGCCCAGGCCCACAGGAGCCATGTGGGGGACGGATCTGGTGGCTGCGGCCTGTCACAGCCTGGATGCGGTTCAGGTTAGAACGCGGGAGCTTTCCAACACACCTCGTAGAGGAACCAAGTCGGGGACCCCCCCTGCAGGCAGGACCTCTCAGCGGGTGGGGACGTCCCTGGACAGTCGCCCCTGTGGCTGCTGGACTTGCTGGGTGTGGCCCTTGGGTGGGGCGGTAGCCCCAGTTGCACCCCACAATGGAGGAGGCTGGGGAGCGGGGGGGGGGCTGTGGGTGGGACCCCAAGTCTCCGCCCACTGACCAGGGCATCCCGGGCGCATCCCTTGCTGCCAGCTCCGTGGCCACTATGCCACATGGAGCTGCCCACGCCTGCCTACACCCACTTCTCTGGGAACTCCGCCCCACAGCCTGGGGGTTCCCCTAAAGTGGGGGCTTGGACTCGGAGGCCGCAACCACTCTTGTCCTGTCATCATCGCTTGGAAGTGGGGCATGCGCTCTTGGGGTGCCTCACCCCAACACCCCCTGCAGCTGCGGGGTGCAGGCTTGCTGAGGAGGTCCCCTCTCTGTGGACCCTCCTCACCCCAAAGTTGGATGGGCACATGGCTGGGGGAAGAACTGATGGAATGGTAGTGGCAGAGGCCTTGGGTTCTGCCCGGTCTCCTTGGTGTGACCTTGGGTTGGTCCCACCCCTCCCTTGAGCCTGTTTCCCCATCTCTAGAGCAAACTTCTCATCCTGATGCTGCATGCCTCTGGGGGCGCTGTGAGGCTTGGGGGTGCCCAGAGAAAGGCCAGTCCTAAGGGGAGACAGGCAGGGTGGCCCCAAACCTGCAGGTGGGGGGCTCTGCCCAGGGCTCGGCGGTCCCGGGGTCCCCATCTGCCGCCTCCTCCCACTGTGCACCCCTCAGCCCAGGGGCCCTTGGAGCCCATGCCAAGGGTCCCAGCACCCCTGAGGGTCCCTGATAGGGGTCACCCGTGTTACCCTTCATCTCTGGGTGGCCCAGTACCACACCCCATCCTGAGACCTACCTGCCCTCAGACCCCAAGGCCCCTGCTGTGCCCGAGCACCCAGCTGCCCCACCCCGTGGGAGGACAGACCCAGACCCTTTGTGTGGCAGGTGTGTAGCGGGAGCTGGGACAATGGGAGCAGCCGAGGACCCCCCCGACTCCGGAGCCCCCTGCAGCGCCCCCCCTCCCACCCAACCCCTCCGATGATCAGCTTCCAGAGCCTCTGAGCAGCCAAGGGGGACGCTACGTGGGAGGGCGGGCTTGGAAGCCGGGGGTCCTGGGCGTTGGGACGAGGTGCTGGCCAGAGAGGGGAGTGGGGTGACAGGAGCCCTGGGAGGGGACAACAGTGCTCTGAGCCCCCCTGCCCTGCCGCGTCCTGCCGAGAGGCCAGCACCGTGCCGGGTGGCTCAGCCCTGAGTGCTCACTGGACTCGTCAGGGGCTCGACTTTCAGAGAAGAGCTGGAGCGGGGCAGGGCCCCCGAGATGGCACCCCTGGGGACACGGCCAGGGACCCGCTGACCGCCGGCCTCTCCCCTGCAGGCCTGCACCATGCCCAGACACTGTGAGGTCTAGGCCGCCCCGGGGCCATCGGAACAGCCCCCGCTCCCGTCAGGGGACACCCTCACCCCGTGGCCCGGGGCCCACCATGGCAGGGGACCGGCTCCCCAGGAAGGTGATGGACGCCAAGAAGCTGGCCAGCCTGCTGCGGGGCGGGCCCGGGGGGCCCCTGGTCATTGACAGCCGCTCCTTTGTGGAGTACAACCGCTGGCACGTGCTCAGCTCCGTCAACATCTGCTGCTCCAAGCTGGTCAAGCGGCGGCTGCAGCAGGGCAAGGTCACCATCTCAGAGCTCATCCAGCCGGCCGTGCACAGCCAGGTACCCGGCGCTGGACCCGCTTGGCTCCCAGCCGCCCCACACTCCCCAACCGCTCCCCAATGGCTCCTCACCGCACCCCACAGGGCGATCCCCCACCCAGATGAGGCCCTGTCCCCGGGGCCCCGGGTGCATGAGGGAGGCGTGGTCGCACATGGGGAACCAGGCTGGGCCCAGGGCCAGTGGCCAGGACAGCAGCCCTGTCAGTCACACTCAGATGGCTCTGAGGACTCAGAAGAGGCCAGGGGGGTGGCCAAGGGGGTTGCACTGAGCAGCCCGTGTCCCCAGACCCCAGTTCTTTCCCATCGGGAGCCCCCCCAAGCATGTCTCGGGTCACCTGCAATGCTGTCGCTATTCCTGGGAGGCACCAGTGACCTGCAAGGGCCCCTGGGGGGAGGGGGCGGGACTGGAGTCTGAGCAGGGGTCTCAGTCACAGACCAGGTAGGATGGGAGCCCCACTCCCGTGCAGAACTGGCTCCCAGCAGCCCCAGCGAGGGGACTCCGGTGATTAGTGGCCCCCAGCGAGGGCTCCGGCCCGGACCATTGGCTGGCGGTGATATCACCAGGCCAGGCCCCAGCTGGCGGCTCAGCTGGCTTAAGGCTGAGCGGGCTTGGGGGGCAGGGGCAGCAGCCACTCTCTGAGCAAAGCTGCCGAAGCTCTGCCCACCCCCGGGCCCAGGGAGGCCCGGCCTCCAGCTGCCGTCTCCCAAGTTGGGGGGCTGTCACTGGCAGGGAGACAGGAGAGCCCAGACCTGAAGGCACGCTGCCTCCAGATCCTGGAGGACACCTGGGACATGCTGGGAGCCAGCCCAGGCCTGTCACCGTGGTCACCTGTGTGTGCCTCCTGGGGACCCCATCCCATTGACCTGCCCCCCACCCTGCACGTAGGCCTGGCCCACCGTGTACGCCCATACGTGGGCATTCCCTTCATCCTGTGAGTGTGCAGGAGGGTGCGCTGCACTGGGCACCAGCATCCTGGGCCTGCCCGGGGGCCATGGCTGTTTCCACCTGCCCTCCGTCACCGGAGCCCCTGCTCCTGAGTGGGGCAGGGGGCGTGCTGCAGGTGCCCAGCTGACCTCTGCCCCCCTGGCCCCCAGGTGGAGGCGGCGGAGCCACAGGACGTGGTTGTCTATGACCAGAGCACCCGGGACGCCAGTGTGCTGGCCACAGACAGCTTCCTCTCCATCCTGCTCAGCAAGCTGGACGGCTGCTTCGACAGCGTGGCCATCCTCACAGGTGAGCCGCGGCCACACCTCCTGCCTCTCCCGCTGCCGAGGGCTGGCTGGACATGAGGGCCGTCCGGTGTCGGGGTTCTGGATCCCCCTCTGCCCTAAGCCCGGAGGCCAGTGTCCACTGGGGCGGCTGGGGGCAAGGGTCTCAGTAGCTCTGGGTTCTCAGGGCCCCCACACTGCAGGACCTCCTCCACTATGGCCCATCCCCACCGCTAGCAGGTGAAGAGGCGGGACAGGACGAAACCCCCAAATACCACTGGGGGAGGCAAAGGTGTGACTGCTGAGACCCCCTCCCCCGGCAACTGTCTGAAGGAGACACAGGCACCGCCCCCAGGAAACCCCAATCTGAGCAGACCTGCCCCATGTGGGGTCTCCAGCCAAGCACAGGGTAGCCCACTCGGCTAGCAGCTGGGGAGCCCCCGTATACACACATGCATGTGCACACACGCATGTGCACGCACACACAGCTTCCGCAGTGGTTCCCTGACTCCTTCCTCCTGTGGACACTGCCCGAGGGGGTCTCTGTAGACTCCACCTCCCACAGGTGGCCCGGGACCCGGGGAGGGTGCAGCTGGCCTGTGCAGGGACAGTCACCCTCCCCGCCTGGGCCCAGGGCCTCCGGGGCTGCCCCTGCCCCTCTGCGTGCCCGGGCTGTGGCTGGCAGGTGGGGTATAGAAGCTGCTACTGCCATCATGACACAGCCAATGGGACGCCAGCCCTGAGCAGCCACCAGACGCAGGCACGGGTAGGGCGGTCGCTGGGCACCAGGCCGGCCCCAGGGCAGGAGCGCGGCCATGAGAGGGCAGCTCCGGGAGGACTGCCCGGTGAGCACAGCGCACCCGGCCGTGCACACGTGTCTGCACGTCTGGGCCCGGGTCTGCGTGCTCAGAGGCCGTGCACACGTGTGCATGGGGGTCCGCCTCAGCATGCATGTCCCACCTCTGTGACCCCTGAGTTCATGGGGTAAGATGGGCCTTGTGTCCACATGGAAACAGAAGCCACAGGATCGCAGATCCTCTGGTTCAACTGCGGCCCTCGGGTCCGATCTGGGGGCTGAGCGGGTGGCAGAAGCCTAGGCTTTTTGGGGGCGTCCTGGGCAGAACAGGGCCTCACCCAGGGCCCAGCCCAGTGTGGGTGCCTCCACCCTGGCAGGAGGGGGAGTCTGCCCCCCTCCTGTGGGCGGAAGGGGGTTGCTGAGGAGTGCCAGGACGGTGAGGGTGGCACCGCTGGGGGGACTGGCGCCCCCATGCCACAGAGGTTGGCAGAAGCCGGGGAGGACGGTGGGGTCAAGCGTTCTTGGGTCCCAGAATCTGGGTCCCCACCCCCACCCTGCCGCTGGCTTGCGGTTGTGACGTCCAGCGGGGGCGGGGATGAGAAAGGGAGCCTGGCCCTTTAAGTGGCGGCAGCCCATGAGCATCGCTGCAGAATCCGGCTAGTGATGCTGCGGCTGGTGGACGCCCCTCGGACCCAGGCCAGAGACTGTGGCGGGAGCAGCCCCAGCGCTGAGGGTGGGTGGGTGGGAACCCTGCCCGGGCTGGGCAGTGGGGGCAGCCTTTGGGCAGGAGCACGCGCAGGCTTGTGCACGCGGTGGCAGAAGCCTTGGGTGGGGCGGTGGCCAGCAGGAGTGCCCGTGGGGTGGACGGGCGCATCGCGGGCATGCGCTTTTGTGCGAACCTGGCCCGGATTTCATCGCGAGGGGCCGGCCAGCGGCTGTGGCCTCCGCGACCCGCCAAGCACAGGGGCGCCGTCACACTTGCAGGAAGGTGCCCTTGGGGATGCCTCGGGGGCAGGGGGGCCTCCCCAAGCCCCAGCAGCAGGGGGGACCCTGTTCCCACTGATCTACTCCCTGGGGGGCCCCTCACCCATCCGCAAAACCTGGGGGTCCCTGAAGCCCCTGCTGGGCCTGGCATCTACAGGGGGCTTGTAGGGGGCCCCCCAGGCTGCTTGGTTCTGCCCAGGGGCATCCTGGGGGCCCTACCTGAGGGGTTGCAGGTGAGGCCAGCAGCTCTCCGCACCTGTGCAGACTCCGCTTTGGGGGCAGGGGAGTCCCGCACGCATGCTTTGGCCAGGCCCCTCTGAGCACCCAGCCCCCCGGCATTTGGTGGGCAGCAGGAGCGGACCCCAGTAAACAGCTGAGCCACCTCTGCTGGGAGCCTGTGAGCTGTGGGGTCAGGACTGTCACCTGCCGCTCCCGGACCACGCCAGCAGGTTGCTGAGGCGGGACTGCTTCTCACTCCCCAGCCTGAAGGCCCTCCATCTCTCCACGGCCCCCTGAAGTCCAGGCATCATCAGGGACACAGGGCGTGCCCATGGCAGGCATTCTAGTGGGAGCTTGGCACAAAGCGGCCAGGGGGGTGGGGAGGCTGGGGCTGCCAGGTGTCTGTCTTTGGGAACCGGCCAGGTCCCCAGCAGCGGCTGCTTCTGTGACCCCGGGCCGGAGAGCACATGGTCGGGAGGCCTTGGAGCCAGTGTCTCCTGTGATGGGCTCGCCCCGAGGCCAGAATCAGAAGCCCCCTGGGCCCGGGGCAGGGCAGGTGCCATGGGGCTTGTGTCCCCAGAAGCGTGGTTAGCCTCAAGGGGCCACCCTACCACCAGGAGCTGGTGCCCATGGGGTGCTGCACACTTGCTGGTGCGAGTCAGCGGTCAGCCAGCCTGGCTGGGTTTGGACAGGTCTGTTCTCGTGTGTCCCCTCGGTCATTTTCCGAGGGGCCTCACCCCCGTGCAGCGTGGCAGGCTAGGCGAGCGCCAGGCCAGGGCTCACTGAGTCCACGGGTCCCGGGGCCTCCGCTGCGCACACAGCGGACCCTTGCATGGCCCGGGGCTCAGGTGTGCTGTGTGTGGACATTGGCAGGGCCTTGTGCCAGCCACAAGGAGAACATGTGCCTGCCGCGTGCCCTGTGTGCCCACAGTCCCCTGGGTGCCCAGCTCTGAGCCCAGCCCCTGGCCCTGCACTCTCCGACTGGTGGCACGGAGCTGGAACCTGAGGGCAGAGGCCCCTGCGGGCTGTGCCAATTCCAGGGGGTGACGTCACGCCTGGGGCAGGGCGGGGAGGGCTCTCTTGAGTGTGGTCTGGGGCTCCCAGCCAGACGGAGGCAGGGAGGTGTTGCATCAGCCCCAGGGAGGCCCAGCCTGGGCCGCAGCCACAGGTATGGGGGGGCTGCGTCATCCACCCCACCCCGAACGGCCCCAGAACCCGCGTCTGCCGTCGGCCCCACGTTTACAGGCATCCCAGCCGCGTCCTCCGCGGGGCCAGACCCTAATTAGCATGAGGAGGAGTGTGGGCGTCAGGGCCGGGACCAGGAGGCCTTGCTCCGGGCTGGGCGGGCCAGGGGGGTGTGGCGGGGACACAGCAGGGGCCGGTCTGACATGCGGTCATCTCTCCTTGCTCCGAAGGAGGCTTCGCCGCCTTCTCCTCCTGCTTCCCCAGCCTCTGTGAGGGCAAGCCGGCCGCCCTGCTGCCCACGAGCCTCTCCCAGCCCTGCCTGCCCGTGCCCAGCGTGGGCCTAACCCGCATCCTGCCTCACCTCTACCTGGGCTCTCAGAAGGATGTCCTGAACAAGGTGCGTGCACAGCGGGGCTCGGCGCCCGGGCGGGGGCTGGGCTGGGGCAGGGAGCCAGGGGAAGGCCGAGGAGGTGGCTGGATGGGCACAGGTTAGGGGGACCCCAGGGGGCCCCACAGGACCAGAGCAGCACTGGGGGAAGGGCCCAGCCGGCAGGAGTGGAGAGGCAGCTCCCTGCCCTCTCCGGGCGCCCACATGCCAAACTGCTGATGTCACTGGGCCGCTGGCCAGGATGAAAGAATCCCGTGCTTTAAAAATGGTGATGAGGGAAGAGGGTAACCCACGGCCCCGGCAGGCAGCCGCGAAATTCCTGGGCGCCTACGGAAGGCCGTGGGCGGGGCCTGCAGCGGCCGCGGGCGGGGCTTGCAGAGGCCATGGGCGGGGCTTACGGAGGCTGTGGGCGGGGCTTGCAGAGGCCCGCCTCCCTGCCACCAGCTCTGGCCTAGCGCTTTCCCGGGGTGGAAAGGGACCCGGGCCCGGCGGCTGCATTGGAAGTCCCTGCCCAGCAGCACCCCCTGCAACCTGCCCTCCTGATCCTCCCCTCCAGGACCTGATGACCCAAAATGGAATAAGCTACGTCCTCAATGCCAGCAACTCCTGCCCCAAGCCGGACTTCATCTGCGAAAGCCGCTTCATGCGCATTCCCATCAATGACAACTACTGTGAAAAGCTGCTGCCCTGGCTGGACAAGTCTATCGAGTTCATCGGTGAGGGCGGGGGGTCCCCTGCCTGGGGTAGGGAAGGGCGGTCCGACCCCGGGGCTCACCTGGTCCCCACGGCCCCCTCCCCCCAGATAAAGCCAAGCTGTCCAGCTGCCAAGTCATTGTCCACTGTCTGGCTGGCATCTCTCGCTCTGCCACCATCGCCATCGCTTACATCATGAAGACCATGGGCATGTCCTCGGACGACGCCTACAGGTAGCCCCTCCCTGCCCCCTCCATGCGCACGCGTGCGTGCGCAGAGCACTGCAGGGGCCAGCGCCCCCCAGGGCCGGGGAGCAGGGGAGGCTTGTGCGCCCAGCAATGCACAACGGGCCGGTCGCAGGGGACAGGCCGGTGGGCAGCCCGGCCTGGCCGCAAGCCCCGTGCCCACCCGGCCGCCTCTCGCCCCAGGTTCGTGAAGGACCGGCGCCCATCCATTTCCCCCAACTTCAACTTCCTGGGCCAGCTGCTGGAGTACGAGCGCAGCCTGAAGCTGCTGGCCGCCCTGCAGGGGGACGGGGCACCCCATGCGGGGGTGCCCGAGCCCCTGCCGGGCCCCGCGGCCCCACTGCCGCCGCTGCCACCACCTACCTCAGAGAGCGCTGCCACCGGGGGCGCTGCGGCCACGGCAGCCCTGGAGGGCGCGCCGGGCGCCGGCCGGGAGCCCCCCACGCCCGCAGCAGCCCCGGCCACCAGCGCCCTACAGCAGGGGCTGCGCGGCTTGCACCTCTCCTCCGACCACCTCCAGGACACCAACCGCCTCAAGCGCTCCTTCTCGCTGGACATCAAGTCGGCCTACGCCCCCAGCCGGCGGCCTGACGACCCCGGGCCCCCCGCCCCCAGCGAGGCCCCCAAGCTCTGCAAGTTGGACAGCCCGTCGGGGGGCTCGCTAGGCCTGCCCTCGCCCAGCCCCGACAGCCCGGACGCGGCCCTGGAGACGCGTCCGCGGCCCCGCCGGCGGCCCCGGCCTGCAGCCGGCTCGCCGGTGCGCTCCCCCGTGCACGGCCTCAGCCTGAACTTCGGGGACGCCGCCCGGCAGACTCCGCGGCACGGCCTCTCGGCCCTGTCGGCGCCCGGGCTGCCGGGCCCCGGGCAGCCGGCAGGCCCTGGGGGCTGGGCGCCGCCGCTCGACTCCCCGGGCACGCCGTCTCCGGACGGGCTTTGGTGCTTCAGCCCCGAGGGCGCGCAGGGCGCGCGCTTTGCGCCCTTCGGCCGGGCGTCCGCGCAGGGCGCTGGCGGCGGCGGCGGCGACCTGAGGCGGCTAGAGGCGACAAGGGCCGAGTCCCGGGATGCGCGGACCAGCTGGCCCGACGAGCCGGCCCCCGAGACGCAGTTCAAGCGCCGGAGCTGCCAGATGGAGTTCGGGGAGGGCGTGGCGGAGGGGCGCGCGCGCGGCGAGGAGCTGGTGGCCCTGGGCAAGCAGGCCAGCTTCTCGGGCAGCGTGGAGGTCATCGAGGTGTCCTGACGGCGGGCCCTCCGCGGCCGGGCCCACTCCGCGTCTGTATTATATATAATTGCAAAGAGAGGTACAGTGGTTTTACCGCGATTTTTATCGAGAAGTACATATTTCGTTTTTTTATTTATTGAAGCTGTTCATGCTGGTAATGATTTGGCAACAGGGCGGGCGGCCCTCCACGCTGTTTTTAGTCCGGTATTTAAACGGAAACTCTTGTTTCTAAGCAATACGGGGCCCCCTCCCGCGCTCGGTTGCCAGCGGGTGGGTGCCCGGCCTGGGGTCCCCTCCCCGCTCACCCCACCGCCAGGAAACACTGCTGACTCCTTGCAAAGAGGCTGCCCGAGCTTTTGTGCACTTTTTACATAAAAAAAAGGGGGGGGTAAAAAAGGAAAAAAAATTGCCACAAACTGAGCCGCAGAACCTCCCTGCCTGCCCCCCATGCACACCTCTCCTCACCTCTCCCCCCACCACTCCCCCCA
>PVKE010011938.1:26818-39358 GCA_004027555.1 Craseonycteris thonglongyai | reverse complement strand
AATATCCACTGAAATGAATGTATCACTGTTCAAATCTCTATAATTTAAAATCTTCTGCGATTTCTTACTTGAAACTATCTTCTCATTTAATAATACATTTAAAAAATAGCTTATCACTAAGGGATTATTCTTCTTAATATATAATTTTTGACCTGCTTACTCTGCTACTGTGCTTCCCTGAAAATAAGACCTACTTATAGTTTTGCCTCTCGCTGAAATACGTATAAGGCATCCCCCCAAAAATAAGACCTAGTGCATCTTTGGGAGCAAAAATTAATATAAGACACTGTCTTATTTTTGGGGAAATAAGGTAAGACACTGTCTTATTTTCGGGGAAACAGGGTATAAGACACTGTCTTATTTTGGGGAAAACAGGGTATCTAAGAAACTTCAGTTGCTCCTATTTTTTTATTATATCAAATCTACACTTTTGGGGGGTTTCAAGGTATCAAATTAAATCTCAAACTACCCCAACAACCTGGTTTTCCATTATTCTCTAATGTGAATTATAGGATCTAGTCTTTAAAATAATATTTTCACTATGGTTTAATATTCCATATCAAGTTTGTATGCAATATGGTTCATGGTTATTTTAATTAATGTATAGTTTTCACTGCAGTAATAGAGATCCAAAATATATAACATAGAAATTTTCTTCTTTCTTTTGCTTGGTAGGTTTGGTGGCTTCATGCAGGAAGGTGTTTCACCACCATATCTGTGTTCCTGCCAATGTAAAAAGGAGAAGGGTAAATGGAGGCTTGTGTACCTTGTCATTGGTAGCATAACCCAGCAACACACACATATACATTTGCTGGAATCTCACTGGTCAAAGCATCGTAAGTGTATAAGCATATATGTCAGGAGTGTCCAACATTGTGGCTTCCCTGGTCCACATTGGAAGAAGAATTGTCTAGGGCCACACATAAAATACACTAACACTAACAGTAGCTGATAGGCTAAGAAAAATAATCACAAAATATTTCATAATGTTTACAGCAAGTTTCTGAGTTTGTGCTATGCCCCATTCAGAGCCATCCTGGGTGTCAGGCAGCCCACGGGTCACAGGGTGGGGAAGCTTAATATACATGATTGTTTTTCCACAAAGTTTCAAATATTCTTTTCTAGTTTGGGGTACCAGTCCCTTTCACCTCACCTCTTTCTCTATAGTCCTGTGGTGTAGAGCAGTCTGTTAATAATGAATCTTCTGCCTCACCTTATACCCCAAATTTAGGGCTTTAGCTTTCCTTCTGCCTGTTATCATTTAACTTCCTATTTACTTTGCCTAGCTTCCAATAGTTTGAAGCTATATTTAAATTATTATTTTTTGAGTTTCTCAATCTTGAAGGTTTAAAATTTTTTAAATCATATTTTACTCATTTTGTGGTATTTTTGAGGGAAAAAGTGACTTATAATTGGATGATTAGCCATATACAAAGCCTAGATATTTATTTATTCACTGAGCAGTTATTACAGCCAAATTAGAATGATAGATGCTTCTAGTACAGTAAGCATAATTCCTGCCCACCACAAACTGGCGATTTTAGACACTAGTATTTAGCACAGCTATTTTTCCTCTAAGGAAATGCTACATGTTTTTAATGGGTACCTCACAGGTCAAGTGAGATTGTCATAAATATAAGCAGTATTTATTTAGCACATTTTTTATTAGCAAGTTTTAACATTTTAAAATATGGAAAGATCCTGCCATTTGGAGAAATAAATCATTTTTCTTATGTTCTAGAGGCATCTTAGTCAACAGAGTAAAAGGACTATCAAAATGCTGCTTCAAAAACTGACATAAATCCACGCAAACACACACACAAATTAATTGAATCTGTGTTTTTTCATGTGTTCCTAGAATCCTTGTCATAAGTGACTCTGAGAGATGACTATATTTACTTATTTATTTATTTAGTTTCTTCTACTTCTACTACTACTATTACTACTATTACTATTACATACACACGTACACACACAACAAGACAAAAAAGACTGGGAAGGAGAGACATGAAGATACGGTCTAAATGTGCATTGATTTCTGATCTTCCAGTGCTTCTCCGAAGCCAGTTCGATGTTGCCTTTTACCAAATGTGTTCTTCGTTCATTCCTAAAAAAAGAAACCTTTCTAGATGTTGCCTTTAAAGGAAAAGAAATATTGCAGAAATTTAAGGTCATATTTCAAACTGAATGATTTTGCAGTCACAGTGGAAAATAACTCCTACAGAGAGGCCATTTTAAACAAGTGAATGGGAAGGACACATTTTCAATTACATTTCGGAATGGCATTGTTTTTGACCTTTAAGCGATTTTCTTAAGCGCTTAACACTTATGAAAAGACATCAAATTGGTATCTGATTGACAATATAAAAGGGATTAATTGTACTTTAGCCCCTTAGAGTCTGACTCATAGGAAGCTAATCAACCTAAAAGGGGGAGAAAAATTAGAGTGGGAGGTCATAAATGCATGAATGTACTCAGACTGATAAAAATGGAAAAGATGAATTTTTTGTTTTTTGGGTTTTTTTTAAGTTCTTTTCTGTACACCTTGGCAACCAGAATAAATGACAATTGTGCTTTTTATTTAGGTAATCCTAAAATCCTTAACAATTGTCTAAGTTTCTTATCTTAAGAATTTATTTTTGAAATTTCATCAGTATTGCCTGAGTGTTCCTTATAAAATATAAATGTCTCTCTGCCCTATTTGTAACAAATGTAGCACGTTACACTGTATTAAATTGGACAATTTTTATTCAAGCGGGTTAACTTTCAAATACCTGATATAAGCTCAAATAAAAAAAGTAGGTAGTTATGGCTTCTACATTTTAGTATATTATATTGTAATACTCAAATCTTGAAGAGGTAAAACACACATCATAGTTTCACAATTTCATTAAATGGAAATAGATATATACTAAGGAAAACTGTGAAAGATAAACTTCGCTCTTTTTTGAACTCTTAGCTGGATTTCCTGGAAAATGAGTATTTGCTCCCATGTGCCACACTTGCACCTAATCAACTCTATGGTTATGGTTGCAAATGTCTTTAATGCTAATTAACGTTGTGGGATCTTAATTGACTTTACCAAAATAAACAGCATTCCTTAAAGCCAGTTTCCATAAACACTAAGGTGAATACCTTTCCCTGCATTTTCCGGCACCGTGTCTTCTCTACCTGTCTTCCATGTTTTGTCTCGCTTCCACTATTCTAAGTTTTAGTTGACCACTTTTCTCACTATGACTATGAGCACTCACTGAAAGTGACTTGATGTCATAACCTCACCCTCTATCTTTGTTTTCAGACATTTCTTCTGTGAAATGGTGGTTATATTAATCATCCAGAATGCTGTCGACCCAACAATCCCATTGCTGAGCAATGTGATGGGTTCAAGATTACAACATTGTTTTAGAAAAAAGTGAAGCAGATTTGTGTTGGTGGTGCTTATTTCAGTAAAATTAGCAAATGAAAGAACTTTCAGTGAGTTGCAATGATATTCATCTGCTTATATCATTTTTTATTCACATTATATTTAAGAATCTCCATAATCTGTGTATTGAGGAATAAATTCATTTCTTCATTTAACTGTTAAGATCACTTGATTTCTGACTATGGCAAAAAGTAGTCAATGAAGACTTATGATTTCTGGCTTAGGTAGAATTCAGATGTCATTAAATCCAACCCCTCAAAGCCAAGCCTACACTTGGACAAAACAGTCTAAAACAATTATTTTGGGGCCATAGAAATTGACATGAGGTAAAAGTCAGATATCAAAATGTTTATTCACAAAAATAAAAAATGTGGGTAATAATGGCTGTGTGGCTTTTTTGTCAGAGGCTCTTTAACACTCTCTCCCCTGCCTTCCACCATCATCACCACCAATTCCTCCAATAAACTGGTAAGAACCACAGTTTACTTTTCACTGTAAATTTGACTGGGAAAACTAGCAACTGTTATAGTCAAAGGAGACGGGCTTTCTTTTGGGTAGATAGAGGGCAAAAACCTGCTATCATTGTCAGTACAAGCATTTCACTTAGTAGGAAATAAACAAGGAAAATTCAAAGCTCAGAAAACCTGCTATTTTGGTCACAGGGCAAGTGGTATACCAGGTGGAACATACAGGGAGCTCATGAAAATGAGAGAGCTGTAGAAGAGCAGGGTAAGCTTACCACTCATTCCTGGCCAACTGGAAAACTATACATATTCAGGGGAGACCTGACAGGTCCCCGAGGAACATGAATGCTGAGGTAGACATGACAATGAAAGGAGCTTAGAATGTGCTCCCCAAACTGCACACAGGTCAGCACAGGGTTGATGCCTGGAGGTATTTGTGCATGTCCTCATCCCAAACCATTGGTTGATCACAAAACTGTGCCGAAACCATGACAACCACTTGGAAGCCAACCTTACAAAACTAATGTTTTCAAATGAAGAAAAGAATAATTTAAAAATTTGGAGAAAACTCAGCACCAGCTTACATGATAAGGGGAAAAAAAAATTTACAACTTAAATCTAGGCATGCGACAAATGATGAAATATCAACCCCGAATCCCTAAAGTGGGGTTTCAGAATCCTGAATTGCTATAAGGTATTAAAGTATATTACATTTTGACAAAATATCAAAATACACAAGAAGAAATAAAAACATGTCATCTATATTAAGGAGAAAAAATATATATACAGACAATAAGAACTGATTCTAAGTAGGTCCAGACCTTGAACACAGCAAACTAAAGCTTTGAATCATTTCTTATAAATATCTGCTCCCCTTAAATTAAACTGTGATCAAATAGTTAACTAATAAGTGAAAACAATGATTCCGGAAATAGCTAATCTAAATAGAAAATTAGAAACTACAAAACATAGAAATTCTAGAGTTGACATGTACTGTTATTGGTGTGAAAAATAAAAATTCAACTAGGTGGGTGTCAGCCAAGGTTGAGTGAGATAAGTTCATATTAATTTTCCAAGTGGAGAAAACAAGTTTATGTCACAGAAAGCACAACAATCACTCTAGAACTCTAGGAGAGTCTGCAGGGCACCACTCTAGTTTTGACCTACTGTAAACTCCACACAGTACAGACATCACTACCGATACCTTGAACATCTTTGAGATGTTAGAGAGTCACAAGATGAATCATAAGACCCGTATGACTGGAGCTTGTGTTGCAGCTTAGACCCATCACAAAACTCTCCTGTGCGCTCATTTGACACAGGCCATCTTCTAAGCCACTGATCAAAGTTTTGGAACAATACCCTCGAGTATAGCATATGCTGTCTCCCAAATATGGGGACTCTGAGTTTTGGGAGGTATGAGGTAGAAGGACTGTTCAATGACCTTAGAAGGAATATCCCACTCAATCCAGACCATGTGTTTTAATAGAACTTCACCCAGGTGGCAGACCCTTAATTCATGGGCTTGTTTATAGCTCTCTGGCAGGCGTATGTCTTACCAGAGAGTCTAACTTACTTGACATTTCATGCTCACCATTGCATCAAATCAACAGGTAGCAATTAGTATAGTGGAACAGCTTGACAGTGGTGGAACATCAAGACAGCCAAGGTCTCAACTGACTCTATTATATCTGATAGCCAGAGATAACATCACTCAGAGGCCAAACAGTGAAGGTAATACTGCTCTTCCTGCTTCGTGAAGGTGAACCTTTCTTTCTCCCTCCCACTGTCAGGAATTGAAAAGGACACTTTACCTGATCAAAAGCTAGTCCCATATGTTGTTTATCCAGGAAACGTACCTAATAAAGACAGACAGCTGTTACAGGTATTGCCAATTGGCTAAGCTTACAGTAGTTTATCATCCTCTATTAGCATCCAATGTGATTTTACAGGTGTAAAATGGGAGACTTAACAGGGATATACTAAGCATCACTGCCTTCAAACTTTAAGAGCAATACTGACTCCTTTAATTTCTCTAAACATGTGGTATTTATTCTTAATTAATGTATTGGTTAGATTTTGCAGTTTCAAGGGCATACATGTGGCCCTTCCTATAATCACAACCTTACTCAATAGGTCTGCGAACCAACGTGAAGATTCTTTGAGTTGTTAAATATGCCTAGCCTGGTAATATAATTGGAGAATGAGAAAATAACTGCAGAGTCATTTGTGTTTAAGGTAATACTCAGTGTAATGCTTGACCTACTAACCCCCCCAGTCTATTATACATGAAGCACGTGAGGGCATAGTGAGCAGCCTGGTTCCAGTGGTTCAGCCCTGGGGTGGCTCAGCCACCATTTCTGTTATCAAATAATCTGGACATTTTCCTTTACCCAGTAAAACCTTACTTACCCTGCCTTTACCCTAAGCCTCAGGTCAGTTTCTGAATTTACATTACCATAATAAGGCAGAATTCAGTACACAGGGCTCACTAAAGTACTGCTTCATGCATATCTGGAGCGATCTCATGGGAAGTGCCTTCATCTGGGGGAGAAGCCATGAGTTGTTCATCCCATTCAGTTTAAAATGTAATAGATAGGATTTTGAGATGTTGCAAACTTAGAAGGGTCTCTCTTCTGGTGAAACGACCTGAGACCAAATGCATTATGTCTTATCGATTTTCACCATAGTTCATGGACACAATCATCAATGCCGAGATAGTGTAGAGGGTCAAGGGAAGTTAGAGGCTAGCCTACCTAGAAAGACACACATTACATTTCATGTACCCAAAAAGGACCAAGTAGAAACCTAAAATAACTACACCAAATTCTCTGTCATCAGGCAGAAAGAGGCTACAGTTAGAAGTGAAAGTCTGTTGAAAAGAAATTTTTAAAAATATTTACTTTATTTCAGGTTTGAGTTTGCATGAATGTAAAATTCAGATTTATTATATTATGTATGATGTTAGTTATGAAAAATGCATTGTAAGATATAAGAGAAACTACAATTTAAATAAAAAGACTGCATTTAATTTCCAATTTTTCTAATGCAAATACATTCATTTTATTATCAGGAAAAGGTTTTGTACAAACTTTACACATGATTTTATTTTATTTGTTTTTGAAATGTTAAAATGCCTGAGGAATTCAACACGGTTACAGACTTTGGCTAGTTATTTTGGTGCTCCAGAAAATATTTAACATTTGAGAGCAGAAATAAGTTTAACTTTGCACTATTACAGACATAAAAGTTATATAAAATTTATTATAGGCCATAGATGTCCCCATTGGCATGATGGATTTTTATAATGATATAATCCTTAATGAATTATACTTCCATTTAACAAAGTTTTAATAAGAAATTTCTTTTGCTTGCATTGTTATTAATTCTCTCATCTGAATGGCCTTGGGCATGTTTGCCATAAAACTGTTCAACATAACATTTCTTTCTGTGTCCATCATGTGGTACATGCAAATCCTCCAACCATGAATAAGACAAACTTCATTTTATTTAAAACACATACCCATCTTTTAGAAAATATTTAAGTTGAAAACTAAGATGTGCTTAAAAAAATATATATGATTCACGTGTAATGGACTAAACAGAGTTTTGACCAGAGATGCATTACTATATAGTTCTTTCTGCTGCTTTTTCAAAAGGAAAATAGATGGTGTCTACATTATACTTTTCACATAAACTTTCCTTTTCAATCCTGCATGTGTTCATTTTAATTTAGCTCACACCTCTATGAAAGCCTTAGTACACTACCATTTGCACAGGTGACTAAAATACATTACAAGAGATTGTAAACAAAATAAACTGAAACAAAACAAAATTGATGGTGGGAGAGAAATTTAAGAATTGTTCATAATCATTTATTTTCCAAATTCTCTCTAACACTTTAATTTAATATATGATTCGCAGCCTCAACCCATTTTTCAGTGCTACGCCATTGTTACTTTCCTTGTGTTTTTTGTTAGTTGTCCATTATATCTTCTTCTTTGGCTATTGCAAACCTCTATCATTCCTTTATGTTCTTCCTCCTTACTTTCAGCACACAATATTTTCTTCATAGAGGTATTAAATTTTCTCAAAAACAATTTCGTTTCTTTCCAAGCAACCAATAGAAATAACAAAATTATTACTTTTCCCCCAGTTTTACAAATAAAGCTTTTCCTTCTTTGGTTTTTGGCCAAAGAACCCTTCTATCTGGACTCAGTTTCCATCCCTTTCTGCCACAATCATGATTTTTTTTCCATGAATTAAATTACAGTATCTTCTTCTTTTTTTTCAAATTATAGCTCTCTGCTTGACATTTTTCTCAAGTTAAACATGTCCCAAAATTTTACAGGAAAAAAATTGACAAACGCACCTCTCCTTATTTTCAGGTAACTTTGTAGCTAGCTACTGTTTCAACTGTCTTCCTCTTTTTCAACAGACGTACTTGATGAACATGGGGTATGTTTGCTACAAACACTTGTTTGTCTTCTAAGAACCCCCTGCTGCCATCCTATTGAACCACACAGTTCTTCATCCTCAGTGATATATCTGTTGTGTTTTACTCACACTCTTACCTTTCTGTCTGAAATGCACTCATTTCCCTTCTCAGCCTGGCTAAATTTGTGGTAATCTAAACATCCATCCTACACATATGTATTTGGCATGCCTTAGGGTCAGATATTCTCTAGTTTTTGAAACTTGTCTTCATTTATTTGCTGTCCTTATGACAGTCATTAAAAAACAATAACACCTAGACTATAGATGACAGTTGATTGATATTTTTTAATGTATTTTATTTATTTATTTTTGAGAGAGAGAGAGAGAGAGAGAGAGAGAGAGATAGATAGAGAGAGAGAGAGAGAGAGAGAACTGAACTGGAGGAGCTCCCAGTTCAGCATATGGTTCTGCACGGGCCGGGGCCGGAATTCGATCCTTGGTCCCCAGCGCTGCAAAGTGAGTGCTTAACCCACTGAGCCATCCCGGCTTCCCCTGATAGATATTCTTAAATGAATGGCTAGAAATGCAATTGTGATATAAGCTATGGGTACCAATGAAGAAGACCTTCTTGGGGAAAGTGATATCTAAATTGAGACCAGAGGATTGAATAGTAATTCACAGGTGAAAGTGGATGGGCAGGGAAAAAAAGCCTTAGAGAGAAAGCCTGTTTAAGGGGCCTGAAAGGAAAGTAAAAATTACATCTTCAAGAAATTGAAAGAAGATCAATGAAGCCAGGGCAATAAAAAAAAGCAGAACAGACAGTGAACACTAGATAGAATCAAAGATATAGAAATATGTCAGATCACACAAAACTTGTGTTCCATTATATGTATCCACTTTAACTTAAAACCAATGAAGAGTCATTAAAGTTGTTTAAGCAGAAAATTTTACTTGAGTAAGTTTGATTTTTCAAATAAGTTTCTTTTAGCTATGGGAAAAATGAAACTTATTAGCAATGCATGTAACAGCTGTCCCTCTTATCCATGGGAGATACGTTCCAAGACCCTCAGGGGATGCTTGAAACCCAACATAGTACCAAACCTTGTATCTACTAAGTTTTCTCCTCTACCTATGTACCTACAATAAAGTTTATAAGTTAGGTGCAATAAAAGATCAACAGCAATAAGTAATAACAGAGGAAGCCAGGATGGCTCAGAGGGTTGCGCGCTCGTGTGCAACCCCAGGGTCCAAGGACTGAACAATTGTCTTGCAACCCTGGGGTCTGATGATCAAATCCAGGCCCCAACCCGTGCAAACCCTTATGCTGAGCTGGGTTGTGCTCCCAGTTCAGTTCTCATCCAGGCCAGCTTCCCATGTGAGAGGCCCCCGGTTCGACTCCTGCCCTGGGCATGCTTCCCATGTAGCAGGCACCCAGCTTGTGCATAGTAGGATATAGTCTGAGATGTTCTTTAGTTTTATTCAAATAGAACTCTTGACTCCTTCCTATAATTTCTGCATGCCACGAACAAGTCAAACAACTAAACAATCAGTGTGCTAGATGAATTGGCCTTGTGGACATTGAAATAGTTCATTGAAAGATTTGACTCAACTATCATTAATCAAAGGAATTCTCCTTTGCAATTCCTGGGATTAAATAGATAGCTCTTACAGAGACACCATTATTTTATTTTGTTGGCCCTCATCCCAGTATTTATTAGTCTTTATTCTAATGACTCCTCACTGATGTTGGATCCTCTAGGAGGGCTTTGGTGTTCTCCCCAGCATTCAACCCAATGAATGGCACATGGTAAACACTGAAACTCATACCGTTTACTTTGTGATGTCTTGCATATTCTCAATGCAAGTAAAATCAGGGAGCCATCGCCATCCATGTGTCTCAAGCTATTCATTTATTTCCCTTGGGTACATTTTCCTTTAGATTTTATAGTTAATTTTTATCCAGTGCCATAACTTCCTAAAACTTCTAGGAGAATTTGTTTTTTCTTGTAATTCTTAGATTCTTTGATTTTTTAGGCCTATACTTTTTTTTTCTCGATTAGTATAAATCATTCCATGAAGAAGGAAAAAATATAGTGTATTTTTATGATCAGGGGAGGTTGCATCAGGATGGGGGAGAACAAGTAAGAAGGAGGAAAAACCCAAAGGCAGAAAAGACAGCTTTTCTCCTCAATCCTGGAAAATAGGAAAAATGCTCAGTAAGGGGAGAGGCAAGGCACTTCTCCAATGTTAAGTGGGTGTTTCAATTTGAGGAAGTCACTACTGGAGGCAGAATATACCTGGGGGAAAAACCAGGCTGGCATGTGTAAGGCACTAGGCAGGAGTCACTTGGGAACATTAGGAAGCCTCAAGGTCCTTGTCAATATTCAGAAGATCTCAGACTAAGGGAGCAAGATAACTCAATCCTTCTACCAACAGAAAGAATGGGCTGGAGAAGCTGCCAAAGAAGCCAGTCACGGGAGGGGAGAATTAAAGTAGGTGTTGTAGCCCAACCACACACCTGTTTTGAATTCTGACTCCAACACCTACCAGCTTGTGACATTAGTAAATTACCTAATTTCTTTAGACCCCAATGTCCTCTTCTGTAACATGGTGCAGACTTCACAAAGCACTATCGTGGGGCATAAAATACACCAGTAAGGAGTCAGTGAATGTTTACTTACTATTAGCATTATTGTTACTATTACTATCACTTATATGACAGCAAAGAGAGCTTTCTGTGTTTCTCCATTTATATTAGTGCCAAGGTTAAAATCGGGGAAGAATCATTTCAAATTCCACTTGATGTTCTTTCTGCTGAGCTGTGTTCTAATGGAATTTTGCATAATGAGGAGTTCTGTGTTGTGCCCGGATGGTCATCACCAGGGGCTGGGAAGAGGTGAGCAAGGACAAAGTAACAGATTTCAAAGACACTGCCTTCCCCCTCCTCCTGCCCCCCCCCCCCGCAAATGCCCTTGTTAATATGCAAAAAGTTTGTACACACATTAAAAACAGCCACATGAGATCAGCTGCTTTTTGAGTGTTTATTTTTTTTTGCTATAAATGCACAAGTAACTAATCATGTACAATCTTCAGTTTGTGTGTGTGTGTGTTTATTTCTTTGTCAGCAAACACCATTTTGTCCTGTTTGTCTATGGTTACTCTTCCCAAATTTCGAAAATATTTTGACGTCTAATTTGGTACTCTCTTCTAAGGTGTTACCCATTTCACCCAACTTGATCTAATCAGCACTTTGTAAGCATATGCATTTTATGAAATCTTGTTACACCAAAGAGGAAAGTGAGAAAATTGAAAAAGAGCCTCCTGAATATCAGACAGATCTATAATCATAAAGTATACTAAATTTCTGCAACACTATTAAAAAAATCAATTTCTTTTAGACTAGTGAAACATTAAGCACCCTTATGGCCTTGTGAGATTCTATCAATTATAGTTGTGCAAGCAGAACATTATATAGTCAACTAAACACCTAGAAGCTGTAAGCATTTTAATGCTTGCTTCAAAGTATTTATCAGCATTTAAAAATTCAACACTTAATAGCTCTGACATTATATATATATATATACATATATATATACACACACACACATAGATAACCATGTATACACATACATAGAAAATATATGCATATATCTTAATGCAACATTTAAGACTGTGTGTGTGTATTTTACTGTGTCTTCTCAGTGTCTCCAAAAGCTAAAATACCTCCTTTATATCTTCTTCCTGTGGCTCTTTGGACTAACTGAATTTATAATAGGAGAACAAACCTACCTTGGACCCAAACATGGCTGCCTTCAAATATTGATACTTACTAAAAGACCTTTATCAAGTGACTTAACTGCTCTTATCTTGTTTTCTTATCTACCTGTGAGGTTGGTAATACCTTTTTCATGGGATTGTCTGAAAAAATTAATCTGATAGTTTATCCACAGTGCCTGGCATATGATAGGTACTTAGGACAGAGAAAGTATAATTATTATTAGAAAAAAGACTTCCGGAGAATTTGCATGAAAATGTCATTTGGCAATAGTACAGTTTCATGGTCTTGTAAAACTAAGCACAACATTTATCAGTTTAGAGAAAACAACGTGAAAACTAGTCCATCATTTTTCTGACAACACTTTATTCCAACTGAAAAAAAAAAAGATAGGGGAAAGCCGGGACGGCTCAGCGGGTTGAGCGCTCGCTTTGAGGCCA
>PVKE010011938.1:0-26718 GCA_004027555.1 Craseonycteris thonglongyai | reverse complement strand
AAAGTCCTTCTTGCCCAATATTTTCTTCTTCCATCTACAATTTTCATCATGGTATTATTGATAGGCATTAATGATTACTTCAGATAAAATTTATTATGTAAAATACATAAAATGGCTACTGGCTAGGATCTACACTAATATTAGCACTGAAATTAGTTTAACAGATTATTTGTAAATGTTTCCTAGATAGACAAACCATGGGGAGGTTATAAAGACTTCTGTTCGTGGGTGTGGGGTTAGTGGAGGAGGTGGTATTTATATCCACACTCAGTAACCACCTTGAGGAATGATGGTTCATTGTATGTTTCAAGACCATGAACTAGCCAAGTTACTACAGGGAAGGGAAGGAGCACAAGGATTATTTTTACAGAAGAAACTACAAGGTTGGATTCCAAGCCTGTGCCTGTATGCTCCAAGACACAGAACTCAGGCAGACTTAATCAATGACACAGAGCAATCTCTTTGAGAACTAGAGGTTTCATTAGGGCCATCCCTGTAGTTAAGCCTGCAGAAAGAAAACACAAATAGTGCTTTACAAGAGTTCAAAACAAACCTGCCCTGTCCTTCCCGTATCTTACTGAAGTTGAACATAAATTTAACATTGTTCTTCTAGCCTCTTTTCCCCAATACCAGTGAATTTTCCGTGGAAGCAGAAAACACATAGAAACCCTAGCTCAGGAGGTCGAGGGGGGTCTCTCTTCCACTAGCGATTAGTGACCACCACCTCCATCTGAGAGAGGCCCTTCTTTTCCTGCTTACTCTCTACTAAATAAACTTACTTTTACTTTACGTTCTATATCGGCTCACATTTGAATTCCTTCTTATGCGAAGCTGAGGACCTTACTTTCCTGTAACAAAGTGATCTAAAGAAAAACACTCACAATGCAGACTATGTACTGAAAACCTCCAGATGACCCTGTTAATTATAATGAGATACTGATAAGACACACATAAATTTCCAATTAAACCAGCAAACTAGGTCTATACATCATAATGACAGAACTGCAGATTAGGTTCTTTTAGCCATGTGAACATTTAAGAACAAATGTTATAGTGTAAAACATCAGATTTCAAACTATGAAAATGTATATAAAATGCAGCAAGTCCTAGGTAAGAAATAAAATGACTGAACGAGGAACTCAAGCTGAGTAGTTAAGGAATAAACGCAGTTCAGGTACTTGATAAAGTCTTTATAAACAATAAATTGCTGGGTAATCTGAATCCTACCAACTTGACTGATATAAGATGGCTGCATTTTTAATTGCATTCCTAGGATGTAATTACCTAGATAGTAATGACCCAAGAAACCAAGTTTTGTAAACATTGATCTAGAAAATAAAAGAAACTATGTTCATGAAGGTTCATATACTAACCTGGTCTATTTTTCTAGCAATGTGATCTTTGGAAAATACACTTAACTGCTTAAAATTTCAACTTGGTTTTGTGTGAAGGAAGGCTAATAGGGATAGATTAAAAGATTACTGTGAGGGTTAACTTTGTTAATATAACGAGATATGGATATAGTTACAGTGCAAAAAATTGGTTTCCCTCTATAATTCATGAAATAGAAAACATTTAAATAAAGTTAATATTTGACCAATTTGATAAGTAAATAAGTCAATTTTATGCTTTTGTTTTATCCTAAGATATTTCATCCACCTTTCACTCTATTTGTATCAACCTTACTCTAAGCATGTCTATACTTAATAAAAAATAATAATATGTAGTAGTTTGTGTCAAAATAAATTTATGATGTATTCCCTTTTCTATGATAAAGAGTAATTTAAGTTTGTTCAATTTATTAAAATATCTTTTTTTTAAATTTATTTTTATTGTTTTTGACAGAGAGAGAGAGAGAGATACAGAGACAGAGATAGAGAGAAGGAGGAGGGCCCAGAACAGTCTCCATAGTTGCACATCATTGGTTTTTTCCACATAGTTTCATTACACAGGTGGGCGCGGGGCTGCACAGGGCAGGAACTGGGCCGGGGTCTCACCCCAGTGAGAACTGAACTGGGGGCACTCCCCAGTTCAGCATATGGGTCCACACAGGCTGGGGCTGGGATTCGATCCTTGGTCCCCGGGGTTTCAAAGTGAGCGCTTAACCCACTGAGCCATCCTGGCTTCCCCAAAATATCTTTTTGTGCAAGGTTTTCATAGACACTTTGATAGACACCAAGGTAACTGAGAGAAAAAAAAAAATCGGAAGTGAGCACTCACAAATCTTAGAGGAAGGAACTTCCATGTCAGAGATAATAAGTTTATCAGCTGTGAGTTCCTTACAATCAAGATTGGAAAAGGGGAATTCAAGAAAATACAACTTATGCAGTGTCATAATTTACTGATTTCACACTGCTATAATGATGCACTGAATTCTAACCAGTTCTTGCCTAATTCAAGGGCATATTTCCCCAGTGAAGTGATAGAATGAGTAGCTTTCAAGCTAGTAGATCTAAGCTATATTGTTTTCTCTTCTGAGAACAGTTTATATCTGTCATTGCTGAAACTTCTATGCTCTGGCCGTGTGATGCTTCCTATTCATATCTATCCCTAAAAAAGGTTTAATCATTGGGCAGATTCTGCTACTTTTATCCCATTAAAATCCCTAAATGTTAGTCAAGTGTATGACATCCTGGATTTCTAACAACACTTAAAGAGATTTTTTGCCACAAGACTAATTTCTGGAAAAGTGAAAATATGTGTAAAGCTCTCTGTCCTTCATTCTTCCTCATAGCTGGAATATGGATAGAATGGCTGGAACTCCAGCAACTATTCTGTACTTTGCAGAAAATGTCCATGGCAGGAATGGTAAAACTAAAATTTGTGAAGAACTGGGTTTCTTACAAGTCTGTGCAACACATATAGCCCTGGATTGCTCATCTCTGAGTGCATTATATGTGATAAAATCTTACGTGTTTAGGCCACTGCTCACTTGAGTTTATACTCTTGCGTATAGCTGAACCTAACCTTAACTGATACTAGATGACCATGTCACTTTGCCATTTGTCAATTTTTAGATCATTAAAAGAAATATGATATTTTAATGTGTAAACTTTCTGATGTCAAACAATTGGGGATTATTGTGCTGGTTTTTGCAGTTACTATTGTAATTACTGTTACTGTTACTTTTACTGTTACTGTTACTGTTACCATTACTTGGATTGACTGCAGCTGCCTTCGCTAATGTCATCATCAATATCCATCCACATTGAGACTACTTTGCCCTGCATTTTGAAGCAGAGATGCGCTGGAGTAGGAGTTAAGTCTCAAATCAACAAACAGATGAGGGATATGAGATCTGCAAAAGTATTCTCACGACAAAAGGGATGGGGCAGTCATTCTTATTTTTTAAGAGAAAATAAAGGGACTCAAAAAGGAAAATGGGGGATGCCAGATGTCTCCGCAGGTTGAGTGATCACTTTGCAACCCTGCAGTTCAAGGATTGAGTCCCGGCCCAGCCCATGTGGACCCATATGCTGAACTGGGGTGTGGTCCCCAGATTGGGGGACAAGCTTCCCATATGGGAGGCCCATGGTTCAGCCCCTAGCTCACGGGGGTATGCTTCCCTGTGCGGCCCCCCGCCCACCTGTGTGGAATGAAACCGCATCAAAAACTGATAATGTACAACTTTGGAGACGGCTCTGGGCTCTCTCAATTCTCTCTGTCTTTGTCTCTGTCACTCTCTCTGTCAAGAACAATAAAATAAATCTTAAAAACAAAAAAGAGGAAACAGGAATATTTATAGACCATATAACCTTCAGGCAGCCTCACTGGATTTCTGATATCTCATGTGATCTCCCAGGTTCACAGCTGATTCTAAGCATGTGTGTTGATTGGGGGGTTCCCAAGCCCTTTGGTGACAAAGAAGCTAGTGCTAGTGGTGATAGCTCTGGGGTCAGATCTTACAGAAGCTATTTGTAGAATCCCAAGGCCTTGAATGCAGTGAACTGCCTAGCTAGTCTTTTATTTATATCCAGAACACTGATTGTTGCTATAAATATGACCAAGAAAACATCACTCAAAACTGTAGCAAATACCGTGCACATCACACATAGCCCAGAATCCAAGTATTGCAGTTCAGTTCAAAGAGGCAAAACTCTTAAAGACCCAGATCACATAAATGTGTAAAGGTGATTTGGCCATAGCTGTGGTCTATATTACAATACATGAGTGATAAAAGAAACTTTGTGCTGGAAAGTATGAGATTGTGTTCTAGTATTTTCTCTTTTATTATCTTACGAGAGTACTTTAAAATGATTTAATATCACTAGGCATCACTTTCCTTATCTGCAGGTTGAATGTGTCACAACAGTTACAACCAAGGTCCATTTTTCTCTCCAGAACTACACGTCGATTATGGTGAGTTTTGATAAAAATTTAGTTTTTGCTTTGTTGTCCACATTGGCAAACACAAGTAGTTAATTCAGTATAAACAGTCAAATCTTGTATACACAGCCAGAATGGGATATGCATTCCAGGGACATGTTTTGATAGGTGTAGTAGGGGTGGCCTACATAGTGAGGTCATTCACAGCTTCCCACTTCAGCACTCAGATGGCAAGATACAAGTATCATAAATCACATACATTTTGACCTTATGAGAGAAGGAGGTTGCAAAACAAACTGAAATGACTCTCTAGGTCAGGAGGTATTCCTGAGTCACTTTCCGCAATGGCCATCGGAAATTACAAGGCAGAATTTGTGTTGTACTTAAATAGTATCTAGCATAATGTCTAGAGATTTAAAATGGAAATGTGCCAGTCATTATAAATGAGTAGCAGCAAGGCCAGAATCACTAACAGCACATTTTTCTTGAGCTGTCAGTAGGAACAGTCATCAACATTGATTTTATTTGTCTTCAAATGATTTTGATGTTACTAAAATTTTATTATTTGCTAGTAAATGGGTTAAATGCCATAGGCAACTGGGAGTCATTTGTATCTGTTCTATATCTCAATGACAGGGGTGTCAGCATTCTTCTGTTCTTTTCTGAGCCTACTGAGCAACAATGTATGTAATTCATTTAAATGTATTTGTCGATTTTTTCTGTCCTCAGTAACCAACAAGCGACTCATGATGTATTCGTACTTTTTTTTTTTTTTTTTTTGCATTTCATCAACAATCTTAATTAAGGCAGTAGAGAATCTATTCATAGAATGGATACTGGAAATTTGACACATAGTCTTAAAGTTCCGATCTCCACTTCAAATGATGAGCTTGCGCAGGAGGTTGGCGACAAGATTTCAGTCATAAAATTCTGCCTGTAATTTTTAATGTTTAATGCAGGGCATTGTTCTTCCAGGTAAAAGTCTGTTGCTTTAGTAATGTTTATTTGTTTGTTTCCTTGTTCATTTGTTTATTTATTTTAGTTGTCCTCCAGAAACTGCCATGACATACCCCAGCTTGGTTCCCCAAAATGAGAGATTTATTTAGTCTTTTTCACTAGAGCATTTTATGTTACCTATCATTACTATTATCTTCAAAGTTAAAAAGGATTTCTATTGTATCTTAGTACTCTGGATTTGATTTTATTTGGCTCCCCTTAAAATACAGTCAGTATACGTCTTGACAACCCAAAGGAAGTTTGGGAAAAAATTAAAGCCATACTTTCTTTTCTCAAGTACTTTGAAAACTTATGGAGATCTATCTTTATCTATCTATCTATCTATCTATCTATCTATCTACCATCTATTATTTATTTATGTATCTATCATCATCTATCTATCATCTATCTATTTGTATATCATCATCTATCTACCTCTGATAAATAGTGGCCAAAAGATACAAATATATGCACTGGCCAAAACAAACATATTAATAAAAATTTATATTTCGGGGTCCTAACTCCACACTCACTTAGCAGTATAAGCGTGAGAAAGTCACTTTATTTCCAACGTTTCCCCTATATAAAATGGGAATTTTTTCTGTATCTATTTCATGGGATGATTAGGATGAGTAAGAAAAAAAAAAAGAACATGAAACATCTAGTACTGTGTTTGAATATAGTAACTATTCTCTGACAATTATATATTTTTGCCATAATCTGTAGTTGAGATGACACAAATATGAGATAAAAGATAGTGGAGGAATAACTTAGCCATGAGAGGCTGCGTGGAGAAGCATATTGAGATTTTGTTTCTCAAACATTTGACAAGAGGACAGAGTCTGTGTTCTAGGTGAGTGACAAGAATGAAGAAAGAAACATAAGCACAAGGCCAAGGAGGCATTGTAGAATATAAATCACTACACCTGAATGAATAACTGCTTAAGTCATATGGTTGGGCCCTGAGGTGACCACTAAGAGGAACCCCAAAGTAATAAGCGCAGCTTAAACTCTAATCACATTCTCAGAACCCCGTACCTCCTCCAAGGTCAGTAGGGCTCAAATACTAAATTCTTCACAAATCACATCTCTGCCTGATGAAAGGACATTGACTTGACCCAAATATATGTGGAATGTCTACTAACGTGTACCTTTAAGAGATTCTTTCCCTTCCTTCCCTGGCATCATTGAGCTCCCTTTGTAAGTGTTCCGTACATTCTTCTGTAGCTGCTATATTTGGTCTTCCCCATGTAAGTGTTGAGCACAGGACATCTATTTCTCAACTCACATTGTGTTTCTACAATCAACTGCAATCTCCTTGAAGTCACGATATTGTGTCACCAGGGCACACCCAGCACAGAGTTAATTCATAATATTGGTGTAAAAAATATGTCTTCATTTTCTCATTGTTTAAGTTGGTATTACATTACTGCATAAATGCTAAGACCCTTTAGTTTCAACATTCTAATAAGATACTAGTCCCATTGATAACAATATCTTGAATTAATGTAGACATTATTTTGGTTTTACTTTTCAAAAACGCAATCACAGCTACTATAACGTGTCTTACTATAATGAAAAGTATGAAAAAAATCACTGGAAGATTTAAGACTTGGGCACAATCAGGAGCTTTTTAATTGCTTTCTGTTAAGATTCTAAGAACAAGGGTTTTATTTCAATAACATTGCTGATATTTAAAGCTAATTCCACAGATATGAATAACATATGTCATCATTTTCTGTTATCAAATAAATGCACAAAATGTACCATAGTATCTAGAAGCAGACTAAGGGAGATTTCACTAATTGTCCTTGCTTCTAATGCTTATTTAATATTATATATGTTACATTTGGTATAAAGGCTTGAATTTTAACTTGGAAGCATATGTATGATTGATACAAAAATAAAGGTTTACATTAGCCTTCAGCAAGTATTTAAGCCTTGTTGTGTACAGAAAATTCTTCCCAGATAAAATAGAAAATGTTTTCACTTTAAACATATACAAATGCTTAAAATTTTCAGTGTGTTTTTTAAAAATAACAATGTGTCCTTTAAAATATTTAAATATGTTACATTCCATGCATGCCCCCTATGTATATAAGTACACTCTAACATCTTGCAAATAGAATGTACTTGATGGATTAAAAAATATATTAACACTTTAAGCAGCACTGGCCAATAGAAATATAATGGGGGCAACAAATAACTTTAATTTTTGTAGTCCCTATATTTAAAAAAATAAAAATAGTCAAAATAATATTATCAATTAAATGTATAATCAATCAAAAATTATCAATGATATACATATTTTATATTAAAACATTGAAACCCACTGCTAAGTTTATCCTTACAGTACATCTCAATTCAGACAAGCCACATTTCAAGTTTGATAACATATGTATTTAGTGACTACCATTTTGAACCATGTAACTCTACCACACATATACTATAGATAAATAGTATATTGTATATAGTATGGTATGTAGTATATATACTCTAGATACTATATCATATTGTGTCTATATAGTATAAATCCTATAGTATATACAGTGGAAGAAATAAAAGTAAATTTTTCTAGCGTTATTAAGCTAAAAATTATGTATATCATTGTGGAAGTTTAATATGTATAACATAATGATTTAATATATTATAAATTTTTACCAGAAGGTTAGTATATACCTCCATCACCTCACAAAATTACCATGTTGTGCACGTATGTGTGGGTAGTAAGATTACATTTAAGATCTACACTCCTAGCAACTTACAAGTACATAACACAGTACTGTTAATTATATTCAACACATTGTACATTAGATCTCTGGAACTTATTCATCTTATAACTGGAAGTTTGTACTCTCTGACAAACATCGGTCCACTCACCATGACCTCAGCTCCTAGCAAACACTGTTCTACTTTCTGTTTCTATAAGTTCAGCTTTTTTATGCCAATATGTGACACAGTATGTGTCTTTTTTAATTTTTTAAATTTAACTTTTATTTTTGCTATTCACTTGTAAGCATACCTGATATATTTTGGATATTAACTGTTTATCAAGTAGAATGCTTATAAATATTTTTACTTAAATTTTAAAACAGATTATCCACTCCAGTTTGATTACTGGATAAATTTTACATACCTGAGGAACAAGTTCAACACATGAGTCCATTTTTCAACTGCTAATTTCATGAAATCAGGTGTTCCCAATGAAAATTTCATGGCCAAATTGAGATATGCTATGAGTGTAAAATATACACTTAGTACAGTAAAAATAATTTAGTAATTCATTAATATTTTTATAACAATTATATATTCAAATGACAATATTTTGATCTGTTGGGTTAAATATGTGTTATTACAATGAATTATGTCTGTTTACTTTATTGAATGTGGCTTCTAAGATATTTAAAATTATATATGTGGCTCACATTAGAGTTGTATTGACAGCACTGGTATAGGACATTATCCTTCGTTCCATGTATATTTGTTATATCAACAAACCATGATAGATTTTATGGAGTAATGGGTGGTTTTGCTGAGACAGAATTAAATTCAAAGGGTAGTAATTCAAGGCACTATTATGTGGTAAATTGTTCAATAAAATGGAAATTAAAAAAGATTCATATGGTGCCATGAATATAAAGCATTGTTGTATAATTAACATAATGAAAAATCAGATTGCTAATAGTGATTGATAATTACAGCACTGTTAAGCAATAAAATCTGAAGTCACTGCTTATGATTGAAGCCTTACGAGAAAAGAAAATAAGACTTAATATATTGCTGATCAAAGCACCTTTTAGTCACAGTATTATTAAAATGCTTCATGCTTATTTATCTTTTATTTTCAAAAGAGGAAAAAAAAACTACAAAAACACACTCTTTGAAAGATAATATATAACTTGCAATATGTAACTACCTAGTCTGATAATGTTCCTTTGATGCTAAATATAATGTAAGAGACAGTGACATTTAATGTTTATTAAAAACTACCAAAATCCTATTATTATGCACAAGCCATTGCAGTAGACACTGGAAAATAAAAAGAAAGATAGGACTTCTAGAAGATAAAGACAATGAAAGCCAAAATAATTTTACATGTTGTCTTGGAGACGTTTTTTATGTTGACAAATACTAACTAGAAAAATTAAAGAAGAATGTATAGTGGCAGTTACTTTCTATTTACATCTTACTCTTAGCATAAACACTTTATATATGCAAGGTAATTTTTAAAAATTAAACATATTATCATGTTTAAGTGTGAGGTGTATTTAGTTCTTTAATCAATGCTTCTCAACATGTGCATGGATGTCCCCTAAAGACTCTTTCGTGAAGTCCCTAAAGTCCTCCTTTTTCTAATTTGCATATCTGTTGAGCCCTGATTTTCTTCAATTGCAAAACCTGAAATGGCATTTCACAGCAAACTGTATGCAGCAGCTGATATGAGGATCCAGCTGTGTACAATCAAAGGAGACATGAGCAACGTCATTTTTTAAGCAAAACAATGTCATTCTTCCAAGGTGTTGGTTTGAAAAACATTTTTTTATAAAAATATTTATGTTAGTGTAACGAATTCTATTTTGTTATTTTAAAACTAATACATGAAAAAAAATTAATTTTGTTTCAATTTCTAACTGTATATATTGATAGATATAATCTGCATCAATATATAAAAGCTCATTGAGGTTCTTAATAATTTGCTTAACTGTACAGGGGTCCTGGGGCCAAAGTGTTTCAGAACTACTGCTTTAAACAATTCTGCTTCTATTATACAATTATCTGGGTGAGTATGCCATGAAGGTGCACTATTCAGATTTCCCTTCAGGGTCATTTGCTGGGTTGCCAGGATAGTTCAGCATTGAGTCATCCTCGGAATTGCAAGGTCCGGGGTTCGATTCCCGACACCAGCCCATGAAACTCCATATATTGAATTGCTGTGCAACTGGTAAACAGGATGGCTCAGTGGCAAGGGTTCTTGCCTTCCGTGCGGGAGACCCATCGTTCAGTCCCGCCCCACACAGCCCCATAGCCACCTGTGTAGAATGAAACCACGTCACAGCTGATGACGTCCAACTATGGAGACTGCTCTGGGTCCTCCCCCCTCCTTTTTTCACTCTCTTTCTCACCTTCTCACAAACAATAAATAAATAAATAAATAAATAAAAAGGTAGATAATTTGCAGCAAGAAGGTGAAAGAGAGTCACTCAGACTCTAGCTGCTACCCACCTTTGCATCTGTCCGCGTTCATGCCAAGATGGAACCTGCCTGGACCCAGACAATGAGTATCCAATGCTGACACCCTCTCGAAGTTGAACTACACTCTAACCCCCTGAGCTTTCTTCCTTCCTCCTCTCCTCTCACAAGTACACATTGAGTTCCATCTTGATCCCTGGCTCTGAAAAATCTGAACTGATACGTAGAGTTAGGAAGGGAGACTATAACCTAATTAATGAATTTCTAATATTTTTATGGCTTCAGAGTACAATCTCATTTGTGTAGTACAACTCTGTTCCCAACATTTGCCATTCAGGATTTCTTGCATATTTTTATGGAATATGGGTTTGAAAGTAGGTAATACTTCATCTCTTATATAAGAGAGTGTATTTGCTTTGTATCCAACCTTTGTCCAAACACTGTCACATTCACTTTGCCTCATTGCTGTAGTTTCCGTTTTGTTTTGTTTTTATTTATTTTTTAGTTTTGGTTTAGGGTTTTTGGGGATGCGTCTTCAGGAGTGACCACCATAGAAAGAATAGATGATGGTGGTTCAGGAAAACCCTAGGGAAACAGTTTCCATACTTCCTTTCTCAGTTCAACCAAAAGCAACCCCACCCTTTTTTTAAACAGAATTCATACATTTGAATTTCATGAAAAATTGTATATGAAGGTGTGTAAGTGCTAAAAAGTGAATGAAACCACTGCCAACTTGATCTGGATTTTATATATTTAAGAAATAGGTAATGTTGGTCTTTGTTTCCTTAGGCATTATTAGCAAGATATCAAATCTTCAGTAATACTCAATTTAATTCTATTATACTCTTATTCATGGAAGAATGTGTATTATATCTATCGTCATGTGGCCTGAAAATGAAATGTTCTCATTATTAGGATAAAAGTGTGATCTCAAGTGATACTTAATGCACAGCTAGAAGAAAACTTTCTCAATGTCTGAAAGAAGTGAAAGAAATAATTTCAGTGTTGTTTGATAAGATATTCAAAATCATTTGGCATTTTTTAGAAGGCAATGTGTCAGTTGAACAATACCAAAAATCAAAGGATAAATACAAAGATAAGTGGCAATTCAGTGAACTGAATTAAAATTCAATATACTGACTATATTTAAAGATGCACAAAGCAACTGATGTTTTTTGTTTTCATTGTCTTTGATGAATGCATCTAAAATTTACTTTTGAACTTAAATTTTGTGGGAATTTTGACCTATTTAAAAACCTGTGTAGACAATTTACCAGAAATATAATGAGCAAAGGGGCTCTCGGTGATGGCGTTATTCACACACAAAATACATGCACAACTTCTAGTTATAGATTATATAAAAATATGAATTTATACAAGAGCTCTTTGATATTATAAAGACACCAACCAGCAGTGATTCATACTAAGTAGATGATCAAGAACAATGCCAAGCAAGGAAAAGAGAAAAATAAAAGATTACAACGCACAAGAAAAGAACTGTCTGCTGCTTACTGTTCAAAGTCACTGCCTGAAAATTCATCAATTTATTTCTAGCTATCTGCAACAGAGAATTATGCACAATTAAGCATGTGTGAGAGAAAGGGTTGGTGTCGGGATAGCTCAGGGGTTGAGCACTTGCCTCGCAACTGTGAGGCCCAGGGTTCAATTCTTGGCCCATGCAAACCCCATATGCTGAACTGTGGCGGAACTGTTAATGGCCCAGATGGGTCATCAGTGAAGGTTCTTGCCTCCCATGTGGGAGGCCCCTGGTTGGGTTCCTGCCCTGCACGACTCCACATCCATTTGTGTGGAATGAAACTATGTCACTACTACTGAAACTATGTCACTACTACTGAAGTACAACTAATTATGAAGACTGCTTTGGTCCCTCGCCTTTTCTCATTCTCTATCTCTCTCTCTCTCTCTCTCTCTCTCTCTCTCTCTCTTCCTCTTTCTTTTTGAGATCCTAGAATGCTGTAGGCATCTGGGGTTGGAGGATTGGACCATGGAACATCAAGTGACTATGTTGCAGACCTGGCCATTGAGAAGTGGGAGCTTTCATGATCATCAAGTCATAATAAATATAGATAGGAGAGCAGCAATCATCATTAAAAGAAATGAGCGAGTATGACACTCAAATATAGGGAAAAATCTTCAGCCACAGTGCTAGTCAAATAAATGCAATTTAAAAGAACATTGTAACAACATTCCTTCTTTTCAGATTTGCAAAGTTTGCCATAATGATACCAAATATTGGTGTGGGTGCCAAAAAGGTGATCTGAGTATATTACTCATGATTATCTAAATTTGGATATCTTCTCCAAAAAACACTTGAAAATTGGTATTGTCATTTGTAAAAGTGATCAATACTGTAATTTTAGTTCTTGAATGTATCTTAACAAAAGCATAAGAAAAAATAATGGTTCAAATACCTAACAACAAAGATATTCTTGTGGCACAAAGCAGATTGGAAAACACTCTGTATGACTTAAATGTTCTAAGAAATGGGTCAGCCTTTAAAATGTTAGATTTGGTTTTCTTTTTGGCATATGCATGCTTCTTAAATGTCCTATGATCTTCATATTCTGAAATTGTTTTCCTCTCTTTACGTTCTATTTATCATTCAACCCATGCTAATAATGAATTCTGGTTTACAACTTCCCCAAAATAGCCCCAGTGATATCTCTACCAATAACTACTATTTCTCACATACAATATTGTATGGCTCGCATATTCTGACCTTTGCATATTCTCTCCAGCCTTATCTCATTTTGACTCTCCTCACTTTACACTCCAGCTTGTCTTTAAAAAGTCTCTTTTATATCCAGGCCGATGTGTGTCTAGATTTGACGTAAGTTGCTCTAACACTCTGACATTTTCCATAGCTTTTCAGTTGACTTTAGATGAAGAATAAGACCCTTAAACTAGTTGGAATGGTCCTTACCCAGTATGTTCCTTTCCAACACCTCCAGCATCTTCTAGTCACTTTCTTTTTCTCTCCCATGCAAGCCTTCCTTCAGTTTCTGGAACATGTTGTTTTCCTCCAACATGGAGTACTTGTACCAACTAGTTTCTTCCTAAAAGGGTTTAGTATAGTCCACCTATTTGGTCCATTACCTCCTTCTTTTGCTTTAGATAGCAGCTAATCTTTGATTTCTTTCAAAGGCCTTCCATGAGCCTCCAAACTAGGTCATTTTTCTTGGTTGTACTTTCTAGTAGAATCATGGTTGTTCTCCCCTTTGTTACACCTTAGGTAGAAAATAGCTCACTTTATAATTTTACAATAAGTCATGCAATCATTTGACAGATCACTATTTAAATTACCTATTCAAATATTTGTTTAAGTTAATTTTTTATTTCTGTAATGACTATTTGATTAATATGGAACAAAACTATAATTCTGGTAAGAAGCAATACTTTGGTTAGGTTAGCATTTAATTCCTTGTGCCAAATACATGGTAGGGGCATATAGCTCGTCTTTAGTTGTAAAGTATGAACTTTGTCCCACAGACTGATGAAAAGTAACTACTCAAGGGAGCTGATTCTAGGTGGTGAGCACATAATGCAATGCATAGACAGTGTAATGTAGAATTGTACACCAGGAACCTAAGTAATTGTTACCAACCAATGTCACACCAATAAATTTAACAATTAAGAAAAAAGTAACTACTCAAGATACACACTTTTGATGAATTAGAAATATTCTCATTATGGATATAAGAATTATTGTAATGAAAGTTTCATGATTATTGCTGGGAGACTTAAAAAAAAAAAGAACCTGGAAATTGATATAAGGTTTGATAATTTAATGGGCTTCCTATAATTTTCTAAGTCCTAACTAAACCTACTGTCAATATAATGTCATTCATGCACTAATAAAAATTTTACCAAACACTTACAGTGTTTGACATATTAAGAAACAAGAAACTGGACATGCCTGGATGGCTCAGTGGGTTGAGTACTCTGCTTGCAGCCCCGGCGTCTGAGGATCAAACCCCAGTCCCAATCCATGCTAACACATATGCTGAACTGGGGTGTGCTCCCAGTTCAGTTCTCACCAAGGCGAGCTTCCTATGTGGGACGCTCCTGGTCTGGCTCTAGTCAGGGCATGCATCCCATGTAGGAGGCCCCTAGCTCACTGGGGTGTGCCTCCCACGTGGGAGGCCCTGGGCCTGGTTCCTGCCCTGCGTGGCCCCGTGGAGTGAAACTGTATCGAAAACTAATGCACAACTATGCAGACTGCTCTGGGCCCGCCCCCTTCTCTCTGTCTCTCTCTGTCTGTCTCTCTTTCTCTGTCAAATACAATAAAAACAAATCTTTTTTAAAAAAAAGGAGGGGAAGCCGGGATGGCTCAGTGGGTTAAGTGCTCACTTTGCAGCCCCAGGGACTGGGGATCGAATCCCGGCCCCGGCTCATGTGGAACCATATGCTGAACTGGGAGCTCCCCCAGTTCAGTTCTCTCTCTGTCTCTGTCTCTGTCTCTCTCTCTCTCTGTCAAAAACAAATAAACAAATAAAAATATATTTTAAAAAAAGGAACAAGAAACTATTATAATAATTTGAAATATATACCTTAAATGCTCAGTAGCATTAGTGTGTACAAGAATGTTTGTATGTGTGCAAGTGTTACACATCATCTAATTTCTCTTTGTCTTAATATTGCTTTCTAGGATAGGACTTTTGGTAAAAGTCACACCTCCATTCTTTTTTTTTTTTTCTTTTTGTTAATTGTTGTTGTTTTTTATCTTTTATTCCCATAGATCAATTTAAAAGCCAGATCTATAAGGAGAGGAGACACTTGAGGGTTATAGAGGTCCTCAAAAGTAACAAACAGAAAGCATATGTGTTTTCATGAGTTTCAAGCAGTTGGGAAATGTAATAAAAGCCCAGACTTGATAGAATCTATAATCACAGGTGACTTAAAAGTATGTCCACCTGATCAGCAGTTTTAGTTCTTAAGGCTTCCTGTGATTTTCTGAATTTGAAGAAGCATAAATCACATTTCCATTGGATCGCTATCATGTTCTTTTAAATAAGCCTGTGCGGGCATCATTAGCCTCAGAAATTGAGAATTAGCTCTTGGGAAAAACTGATTATGCAAGCTTCAATCTGCACATGCAAGTTTTCATTGTTGCTCAATGTGTTAACAATATTTAAAGAAACCTTTCAGGAACAGGTAACCACATACTTGTATATGAGAAAAACTGGAAAATGCTTAGAACTTGTAACACCCAATTGTTTATGGATTACAAAAAAAAAATCCTAGGAAATACGTTGCCTGCATAGGGAGAGTTTCACTTAAACAGTTAGACCATATAAACAGATGGTTTCATAGTCACTTCTGTTTCAGGACACCGTGTCATTTCGGTTATGTCACCCTGCCACAGCACTTCCTTCTGACTACCCACTCATGTCAGTCATCCACCTTCTGCTACATCGGGGTTTCATTAGTTCATAACTCCCTGACCTTGTGTGGGATGCACATCGACAAGTAGTTCATGACCCTGTGCTGTCAGAATTAGCATTCACCATCCTACTTCAACGTGGCAAAAATTTAGAGCTCATTATTAAATGAGGCATATGTTACTACACGGATATCTGATTCAATCTAGTTATTTTTAGTTTGACCTTTTCTGTATTCATCATATCAGTTTTGAAATAGACATTGAAGTACCCTTTACAGATAGTTATAAAAATTTCTATCGCTGATGTTTTACATGGAGATTCTCAGTAGCTCCATAGTAAATGTTAGACTTCGATGTTAGCTTAAATAATACTGAAGGAAGCCATGAATCCCAGGATATTAATGATCTTTTATGTTTTTCAACCCTGAAACGCTTTTACTCTCCAAGTATGACTAGATTTGAAAGACTACACCTTCCTTTAGGTATTAAAAGTGACAAAGTTAGAACAATTTATATGACAGATTATTGTAAATTATTAATTCTTTTCTGACTGTCTCTACCATTCCTTCTTTAATCTATCATTCAAAAACAATCAAGTCCAACAAAACAGATAATATGCAGCACACAATATTACAAATTTTCTCTCTTAAATACAGGTGTAACACACCTTAATATTGTAATTAAGGGTTTCCAAAGCGTGATTCTTAGACGGTATTACTGGAACAGGAAAATAGTACAGCAAGGAATGTGTTTCATAAAGGGTGAAATCTAAGCACCACAGGAATAAAAAAAAGAAAAGAAAGAAGGGCACATGAGTAAGTACACAATAAAGGAAAAAGACAGTTCCGCATAAAAAAAGGTCAAAGCTGGAAAGACACATCTTAAAGGGTGTTTTTGGTTTTTATCTCTAGTGAATTTTATTGCTGATACTATGGGGAAAGTGTGGAAATTTCCAGTGAGCTGTTACTTTACAAATCTTATGGATTTACATATGCTTAGTGGTAGGTAACATGTAGTCTAAAAGTTGTATGCACTTTATTTTTTTCTCCCTTTTTTTACTATTATTCTGCTACAGTTTTAGGATTATTATGTGGACTTTATGCCTATTACCAAATGAGCCCAAGGGTGCTATTTGCAGCCTAGGAAAATTTAGATAGCAACAAGAAGTTTTTTTAAGATGTTACAGGTGAATTCTTTATTAAAGGAGAAGATGGAAAGAACATTTTTATAGGTGCCTTTTCTGTCATATCATCATTGATGCCAATGCTGGTTTACTGAAGTAGGGTCACTGGAGAAATATTATTAAGAGGTTTGTAGCATGCCTGTTCTCTTTCATCAAAAGCAGTCACTAGTCAGTGACATCTCTCCTAATTTTGAACTTGCATATTTTCTTGTATTTCAATCAGGCACTATCTATTAAGTTGGACACATATACCTGAGAAGAATTTACTAATTCCTTCTTAATTCAGATGCTTAAAAGACACTGAGTTTGGAAAAAGAGTAGCAGTAAAACAAGAACAATAAAACAAGAACTGAGTTACTCCTGTGAACATGATAAGAGAGGGTGAAAGTGTTTGTTAGAGAAGTCATTTATTTATTTTTTATCTTTTTTAAGACTTATTTTTATTGTTTGACAGAGAGAGAGAGAGAGAGAGAGAGAGAGAGAGAGAGAGAGAAGGGAGGAGGCCCAGAACAGTCTCCACAGGCATGCATCATCAGTTCCTGTCAACCTCCCACTTCTTGCAACATCTGTTTGACCAAGAAATTATGTTCTGGCATAGCACAAGTACATATAGAGTGCGCTAAGAACTGGCTGGGGTTTAACATAAGCATTTTAACTTTGCAAAAAAAAATATATTTTTTAATAGATTTATTTATTTTTATTTTTTATTGTTTTGACAGAGAGCGAGAGACACACACACACACAGAGACAAAGAGAGAACTGAACTGCGGGAACTCCCCAGTTCAGTACATGGGTCCGCACGGGCCGGGGCCAGGGCCGGGTTTCAATCCCTGGCACTGCAAAGTGAGTGCTTAAACCACTGAGCCATCCCGGCTTCCCCTAACTTTGCAAAAAATTTAAAAGCAACTTCTTAAGTCTCAGTCCGGGTGGACGTTCAGTCGTTCACAGTATAGGGTAATTTAAGTAACAAAAAGGGCGAGGTGTATAGTATGGTTAACATAATAAACACTAGTAAGTTCTGAGATTATTATTTAGGGAACTAATGTTTTAATAATTTGAGTAGAGTTAGAGTTATTTCTAAACTGATGCGAAAGTTCTCTTATCTGCACTTGCAGCCCATGAAAACTTTATGGAAATGTGCTTCTTGAATATGTGTGAATAAAGTGAAAACATTTCATCCACAAATTAAAAGTAATAAGTCATGTATTTTATATAGTTGCTTTATAGTCTCTCTCCCCCTCCTATTTGCATTAGCTATGCATAATGTGAGCTATAATGATAGTGAATATTTCTTTTCATATTGAAATAGGTAATATACTTTCATGTTAAAATATCACATTGAAATATATTTTGATTTTAGATCGACAATTTTATATCAGCAGGTTGTTAAATGTCCCAGCATATCCTGTTCAAAGAAAGCTTCAGAAAATTAATATTCAACACCTTTGTTTATTTTAAAAGTGGTGGCTAAAGGAAAGTTTGCCAGAATTTCTAGCAATTTCCAATTTATTCTATTACTCATTTGAAATATGAGAAACATTATGTGTCTTTAAAATCTATTATTCCTTGGAAGCCCACATTACTACAGCATTATTCACAATAACCAATGTGTGGTAAAAACTCACATGTCTAAATGTGTCTCCATGGATGAAAGGGTATAGAAAAATGTGGTAAAGTTATGCAATGAAATATTATTCAGCCAAATGCTGTACTAGACATGGATGAACCTTGAAGACATTATACTAAGTAAAATAAGCTAATCACCAAGTAGCCTTGCTTTTTAAATTAATTCTCACTTTAAGGATTAACCTGGCTCATTTATTTCATTTGATTTCTATGAGAAATTTAATTGAAATATTGAATTGCAAAAGTATGGCATGATATCTTAATGTGAAACTTTGGCCTAGAAATTCAGATCTTTGCCAGACTTAACCAAATGTCAATACATACACCTACACTCACTTTTTCTTTTAAAACCTGATCATTTCCATTACCTAATTTGAAATTTTATGCTGAGTATCACTATCTTTGATTCCTTCTCTTTAGATAATCTGGTTTAAGTCATGAAAATGTTAAACACAGGAAAATAAATCACCTACAATTGTTTTTAACATTTGTATTACAAAATGATATAAATTTAGATGCATAATAAACAAAGAGGAGAATAAATGGCTAAATTTGCACATGTGCAATGATTATTTTCTCCTGGATGAATGTAGAAAGAACATAATAATGTTAATAAAGCTGCTTATGTTTTTTTTAATACCTTTCTGGTTCCTTTTTTCTCAATTTGCTTTTTTTTGAAGGGATTAGAGCGAGTTGATGGCAAAAATTCTAGCATCAATAATGTGTATATTTGATGTATAAAAGAACTTTGCATAAAAATAAATAATGGGTTTTAATTCAGAGACCAATTTTGAAAATGTGCATTCTTGATTAGATATTTTAACCATAGGTAAGTTATAACCATTATGATCTTTCCTGCCTCTCAAAGTAAAAATGAAATAATGACATATTTAAAGGGTTTTAGGAGGTTAAATTGGACAATAATTTCATGTCTAACAAAATTTTGTTTTTGTTTCTTTTCTCTCCAAAAGTGAATATTTGCCTTGATGATTTGGAACTCAGAACATAGGTGCTCATATAAAATGCAAAATAAAGATTACTGCTTTTCATTTCAGATCTTCATATAGGCAATAGAGGATAAAGTGATTAGTATTGCAACAACACAAAAGATGGTATAAAAGCTACTACAGTCTAATATCTATTCCAATCTATGCATAGGACACTGGATATGTATGTTATATGTATATTTTTTATTTGGGGAGGTTCTATGTGTATCACTGACGATGTGATATGGTAGTGGATAAGTATGAATATTAATAACTCATTCATTCTATACATTTGCCCAAGAAAAGTCACTAATTAAATTCTTTATGTTAAAATTTAATAATTATTTAAATAAGGAGATGATAAAAACAGAGATCCCAGACTCTGATTCTTATGATATCTCTTTCTTCACACAGATTGTGGCTAACTCAAAGGTTTTATGAGCCAAGAGCAAGCTACACATGAAACTGAAATTATACCCATGAATCAATTTATCAGATCATTAAATCTAATAAGCACAGCTTCACTTATTATTATTATCATACAATTATTGCTTTGATTCTTAAATAATGTTCATTATTAATGTTAGTAATGCTAAGTAAGAGTGCAATGCAATGTAAGTTGTGACGTAGAACTTTGCTAATATGACACCATTCGGAACATGCTGAAGACTGTGAACAAAAAGGAGCCTGCATCACTGGATGTATACTTAGGTCACTCGATCCTTCCTAGTGTGGAAACGCACATGAACTCCTGTTGTTCAATGGCAAACTGCACTTCCCTTTGTTATTCCATACACAAAATATATCTACCTCATCAAAATCCCTTTTCTCTATTCAAGCAGTATAGCAGTTAACTATTGCAAAAAGGAAAAAAAAGAAAAAGAAAATCCTAAATGAAATGCCAAAACAAACAAACAAACAACAACAAAAATGCAGTCATTTATTGTCACTTATCTATAGGTTTTCAGGTACAATAGTTGGCTGATCCAGCCTGGCTACTGCATAGCTCTGCTGATCTCAGCTAAGCCCACTTTTGCCTCCTCTCAGCTGTCCTCCACTGGCTTGCCCATATTCTCCCCAAGGAGATGGAAGAGGCTGTCACAAAGCAAAACCACTTGTGTCAGGATCCTTCAGAAGTCTACTTTGGTTAGGTTATTACTGTCCCATTCGTGTATGACTGAAAATCATAAGGCTCAATCCATCATCAGAAGAGTGAGGTAGTTTCATCTCCCAGGGAATTTAGGGTGAGAAAGTGAACCATTTCTGAGCAATAATCTAATCCTACTTCAGAGTCCTTCTATATAAACACTGAAAAGTGGTAACATGTGTAACTTGTATGCAGTGAGGAACTTCAGAGCTCCTGGTATTTCCAATAAGACCTCAGCTCTGACTTCCATGTATCTAGGAGGAAAGATGGCATCCTAAGCTGTCTCGGAATCTTCGCTGGACCTCTTCACCCACTCACTGCACCTCTGTAACAGGCTTCTGTTTTACTATCATGAACTGATTGAGACCACAAAGATTAATTTCGTTTTGTCCTTTGTTGGACTATTCTTCGAGGGTCTCTTGCATTTCTTCACATCATGTGATAGAGGCTCAGATAGCATTTGTTACAGACACTCTTTTCAAGGAAGCTTGTATGGCGAGCAGCCTTGGAAGATAGATACTCTGTTCTTTCCGAAGCAAAGAGCAGATCGTATACTGCCAGTACTGAGTCCAGTGTAATGTCTTTTTCTGGGCAAAGACCCCACAGGATAACTGGTAGCCAAATATAAAAGATTTGGTTTCTCTGAGCTTGGTGTTTCCTACCTGTGATACAAGCACTCCTCATGCGCAGTTTCCACCTGGATCACTCCATATAGCTCCCGTGGGACTTGTGGGACAAGAGAAAGCAGCATGAACAAGAGATGCACGCTGCTTTCTGGACTGTGAGTAATAAGGTCCTTTGTTTCTGACACAGCAATTTAATGTCTTCTGCCAGCACTCTATGAAACAGTGGCTGGCTAACTTGTTAGCTTGCCAGCAGGGTAACATTTCAAAGCCACTGTACTTCATGATACCCTTTATCTTGATTTATATTAGTTACCCAGGGAGAGAATTAGAGGGGTTATTGCTAATTTTCACCTCCTTAAAGCTCTGTACATATTCTTTTCTAACCCGTGTGTCATCCCTTTTAAGCTCTTAAAACATTTCTCCCATGTTTTTAGAATCACTCCTAGTCAATGACAAAACTCATTCCATTCTAAACACCTTCTCTTAATGTGTTCCTTGCTTTCTTGTTCTGACTCTAACCTCTACCTTGAGGACTGGGATTGTCTCAAGTGGAAACAGATACTTTTCTCCCACAACATGGAGTGAGAAGTAGGGGAACGCTGTCCCTTTGTCATTGCTGCTTCCATGTAAATCTCCTTTTCTTCTCCCTCATCCCAGCCCAGGAAAAAAACAAAAAACAAATGTCAACCTAGAATCTCACAATACCAAATAAAACCAACTGCTACCCTTTCTTTAAAAAATCAAACCAAAACACTTTAGCAATCTTTTAAAAGCAATTAAATTAAAGTATAATTTCAACAAATATTTTTTTTATTCTGGGCCTTACAGACCAAGCTATTAAAATTAGATTAAAATGTGGACTGGTCAATTTTCATTAAATTCAATATGTTCCCTCCTCAAAATGCTCCAGCCTTGGCAAGAATAACTCTATTTTGGATTTAGTATCACAGCAATTTAATATTTCAACAACAAAGCATTGATTGGGATTCACAGGCCCATCTATCACAGAGAGGTTAGTATTTGCTTAAACTTTGCATGTTCTAATACTTTTATTTTATTGTTTGAAAGAAGGTGAGAGAGACACAGAGAGATGGGGGAGGGCCCAGAGCAGTCTCCATAGTTGTACATCATTAGTTGTGACATGGTTTCATTCCACACAGGTGGATGTGGGGCTGAGCAGGGAGAGAACTGGACAAGCGGCTTCCCAAATGGGAGGGGAGAACTTCTGCCACCGTTTCAGTGGTTACCAGTTGCACCACAGTTCAGCATATGGCTTGCACGGGCCGGGGCCAGGATTGGATCTCTGGACTTTGCAGTTACAAGTCAAGTGCTCAATCTGCTGAGCTATCCTGGCATCCCTTGCATCTTCTAATTTAGAAACTTGTTAAAAAGCTCCTTCCCCCATACCCTGGCTCCTCTCTGAGAGGACAATACATGAGGAATAATTTTATTTCTTTTTAATTGGTAGGTATCTGCTAACTTGATCTTGTTGTCATTAGCTTCTCTATATGTATGTCTGGGGAGGAACTTGTTGAGAGGAGGTAATGTTAAGTTTACAAATTCTTACAGCTACAGGGAAATAGCAGACCTTATGATCTAGCATTGTTTAAAAGCTATGGTTCCTTGAATCCAAGGTTAAACAAAGTTTAATGGGAAATATAGATTACTGTTATTTTCATGGCTCAAAAGTTATGGTTTTTAATTATAATCATTTATACTATTGGAGAAAAATATAGTTTAATAAAAAACAAAGTTTTTGTTTTGTTTGGTTTTAATCACACATCTTCCAGAAGCCGATGTTACTGCCTGGAAGCAAAATAGGTCCTTAGAGAAGTGAATTGATTTCTTCAGGCTACTAAGATACAAGTTCGTAGTACAGTTGAGCATCCTATTAACAGGGCAGAGGGGAAAACTGATACATAAATATAGGGAAAGTAAATTAATATGGAAGAGAATACAGAGATTAAAGGAGAAAGTCTGAATGTAAACAGGGAAAATGTGAATGAGATATAGAACCAAGGGAATGTAATGTTTGTCTCTAATTCCCCTTTTTAATCACTGCTTTTCTCTTTTTTCTATGCATGGCTGTTTGACCATTATAGGATGATATAAAATATATTTCTAGAGAAACTGGCATTAACTGCGTCATACTCTGCAAAACCAAAAGCTAAAATAAGGATAATAACATATGTGTTTTTACAACCAATGAGTTTAACCTACTGTTTAATATTCTATAGCTGTGAGTGGACAACGAGCAGAGAGAGGTTCATTCACAAGCAGTGGTGATATAACAGAGTTTATGTAAAGTGAAATAAGTAATGAAGGATATGGCCCCCAAAATATAGGAAACTGAACGTGAGCCCATAGACTGTGTGGCATGGAATTGGAAAGGAACGACTTATTTGAATGTTGTGATTTGGCAAATGGTAATACGCCACAAGTTAATATATGAGATTACGTTATGTATGAGATCATGTTCAAAGTAAAGCTAGCTCTTACTTCTTAATGTAGTATAATATAAATTTGTTTTCACTATATTTGGTAGATGGATTCATTGATTCATGCTTCATAGATACATTCTACAATTCACAATTAGTTAATTCTAAGTATATTTATTTAAAAATAAACTACTGTACTTCGTTAGACTTGGGAGAATGAGTGGAAAGGCTGAAGAGGCTCTGGCCTCTTGTAAAGAAATAAATAAGATACTTATTGGTATGGGGAGCTTTCTTTTGAGGTTCATAAAAGTGGAAAGAGTCAGAGAAAGAACTGAGTGTGAAAAGTTACACATTTGACTTGTTACAGATGGTTATTGGCTGTATTGGACAAGTTACGATAAAGCAAATACAGTCAAAGATGCAAAAATGTTCTTTTTTTTTTTCTTGTATACATTTTTTAATTTAAAACATTGAAAATATACTTGGAATGTTTAGGTTCATTTTGAGTAATGGCTATTGTGTATTGGGCAACAGATGGCCAAAATACCTAAAGAACTCGTTTATGGTGAGATCAAATTTCTAGTTAAAAAGGAAGAAACGAAAAAAACAAAAAACCCAAAGTTAAACTGGAGAAGTGTAGTATCCTGAACCTACTAGACTCTCCACAATCTAATCTTGAATATTAGTCTTAACACTGAGCGATTCCCATATAAAACTTTTTGCATATGTGAGATCTGGATGTTTCTTTAGATTTTTCAAAGATACCCAGATACTTAGACAAATCTGTAGAGGTTGCTGAGTGATTTTACATGTATTTTTTATTCTATATATCTCTTTTTGTTCTCATCTCTTTCTTCTTGAGGTTGGTAATTCAGAATGAAAATGGATTAAACAAATCTCCTGATCCTGTCAAAATTGCTGTGGAAAAACTGGCTTTTCTAGAGTTTGTTGTTGTTTGTTTGTTTGCTTGCTTGTTTTGCTTTGTTTTGTTCTCTATAGGAGAATAATAAGTGCCAACAAGACACTGACACGATGTTTCACAGAAGGAACACAATTTAAACCAATATTGATCATTTGTGTAGTTGCTTTAAATTCTATGCTTTGTATCTTGTCTTTGCAAGTGTACTTTTGTTTTTAAAAAAATTTTTGATCTAAGGCAGTCCTGCCTCCATTTGGGGACAGATCTATATGAATCCCCAAGGGCTGAACTGAGGTCTGTAGATATCACACTTTCAATTCAAGGGCTGATGCCTTTGTCACAGGTTCTCTGAAGCCTTCCTTCAAGCTTTCTTTAAAGGGAAGAAAAGAAGTTCAAACACACTTCTTTTTTTTTTCTGTTCAGAATTGAGATTAAAAGTTTACCTGATCATAAGATGTGGGGGAAAGAGAAAATATTATATTTTTTTCCTAATGACTTTGGTTTCTCTTTGAAGACCCACTTCTAGACACATCACATCAATAGCAAAGAATCCATAAGCAGCTTCACAAAAGCTCAGATTGAAAATACTAAGATAAGCCAGTCTTCTGTCTCTGCACCTATAACATGTTACAAAATCATGAAGGGGCTTAGTATTTTAATTAACAGTATGTAAACTATATTTTTTATGTTAACATTGTTAAATAAATACCTTATGGATGAAAATATTTGGTTGAAAAACATATTATCATATAAATTTAAAGCCTTTGATCATTGCCTTCTTCTAAATTCTTACCAAAGTGCTGGTAGGCATCAAATTCTACTTGTAGGCAATCTAGAATCTAGATGCAGAAATCAGCATTACTTTATGATTCTAATGCCGAGTTGTTCTATCATCTCTTAGTATTAATTAGAGTACTGATATTTGAAAATTGTAATGCAGAAATTAAACATTAAAATGATAATATATATAATTTAAGAGTTACAACAATCTTTTAGATGTTATGCATGCTTTTACATATGAGCATCAATGAACATCAATGATCAGAAAGAAAATTTCAAATTACATTATGAACATCAATGATCAGAAAGAAAATTTCAAAGTCATTGAGTAAATAATTAGAATTTGAGGGGAAGCCGGGATGGCTCAGTGGGTTAAGCGCTCACTTTGCAGCCCCAGGGACTGAGGATCGAATCCCGGCCCCGGCCCATGCGGAACCATGTGCTGAACTGGGAGCTCCCCCAGTTCAGTTCTCTCTCTGTCTCTGTATCTCTCTCTCTCTGTCAATAAATAAATAAAACTTTAAAAACTTAAAATCACAGGTTGATTTAAAAAAAAAAAAATAATAATTAGAATTTGAACCAAAGCCTGCTTAATTCAAAAGCTTACAGGAGTTTCACAATGCAATGACTTTTCAGGCACCTTTAATTTTGTCTCCACGTGTATTCTGCAGGGTCCTTAACCTACCTCACTGGCATTTTTTTTCCATATTGATGTAATATTAGTGAAAAACCAAAAGGTTGAATTCAAAGATTAAAGTGAAAATGTGGTACAAAGCACTTCGAGAAGGTCATATAGGGATGCTGGGATAGCTCAGCAGGTTGAGTGCTTGGCTTGTCACCACAAGGTTAAGAGATCAAATCCCAGCCCCAGCCTGTACTAACCCGTATGCTGAACTGTGACGCAATCGTAACTGCTGGGATGGCAGTGAAGGTTCTAGCCTCCCATGTGGGTGTCCCCCAGTTTGGTATCTGCCCCACTCAGCCCCACACCCATCTGTGTGGAATGAAATCATGTCACAACTAATGATGCATAACTACAGAGATTGTTTGGGGCCTCCCCACCACGTTCTCTCTCTCTCTCTCTCTCTCTCTCTCTC
>PVKE010011937.1:0-39262 GCA_004027555.1 Craseonycteris thonglongyai | reverse complement strand
AGTGCAAAGTGGTCAAATGAGCTTCAGAATATAAGCAGGGCACATCTCTGGAATGTCAGCCTTACTTGATGATTTCAGCAGTTGGACACACACACACAAGTAAATGTATTCGTGAATGAATGCCAAATTCACATAAATTTGCAGTATGAACATGAGTCTTCAAACACACTTATTGATTGTTGTTTGAATGGGTGGAACTGAGCAGACACGTAGATGTAGAATCTGGGATGTCCCTAAATTTGGGGACATTATACGGAGATCACCCAAGACCATGTGGTGACAAAAACAATAGGAAGAGTTGGAAATTGCCAAGTATTCGCACTGTGAGCACAGAAGTGAACTAACCACAAATATCGTGAAATTTGATCAAAAGGAGCAGAGGGTTTCAGTGAGGCTAAGTTGTTCCTACCGCCCCCATCCCTTGTTCACCTTTCCATGCAGACATTGCGGTGAAATAGTCTACCTGCACATGGAGTATATAGCAATTCTAGTCAAGTAATTTGAAACCTCATCAGCCCTCCCATGGGAAAAAGTCTGCAAAAGAGCAAGGGAAAGAAGTGTGTGCTAAAGAAAAAGACTGAGAAGACTGAGGTCTTGGGGGAGAATTCAGAGTAATATGAAAAGGATTTAAATAATCCTACACACTTGAGAGCTTCTGGGGTTTCTTTCTTCCTCTGAGCCACGAATTGTATAAAGAATGAATTCTGTTCTTACATACCTATTTTTCCTCTCCTTTTTTATCCATCAGCAACACTGTCAGGTACGAAACTTAGAGTGTAGAAGAGCAGAAATGCATTTTCTCTCGTTGATCTGTGTTATGGGTGTAGGACAGAACAGTTAAACTTCCAATTGCTTGTATTATTGTCCTCTATTGTGGGGAGTTGCAATGGGAATCAACCAGAAAAAGCAAATTACATCTCTAAACTCCAAAGTCTCAGTCCCTCAGCCATCAGGGACTTGTGCTGGAAGAGTTTGAGGAGCAAGGAGAAAGGATTCTGGCTTTGCAGTCTTAAAGCCCTCAGGTAGCATTGCAGCTATGGAATCTTCATGAAGTGTTCTTGCTTCATAAACTCCAAATTTCTTATCAGTCTTGTCCACCAAGGACTACAGGAAGTAATCTAGGCCTAATGAATAAGAAGTACCTGGAGTATGGAGATGCTTGTCTCCAGCCCTCTGTCACTGGCTTCAAGAGTAGTTACTGGTAGACAAAGCCAGACGGTTTAAAAACAATTTTCAAAAGATGCACATATTTTTATCTAGACACAGTCTTATTGGAGAAAACATGCCATGTGTAAAAACTCAGTGAATGATTGGATACTGTTGCCAATTTTGATATACTTAGAAAAACAAGACTAAGTCTGCCTCTCTGGAAAAAAAAAAAAAAAAGCAATGTTTGGCCTGGGGACAATATCCCTTGGTTACACTAGGTACTTCAACAAGTATCTCCACTTTCCAAATCCAGAGCAATATTCTGGGAAGCTTTACAAAGTGTGTCCCTAAGAGTGGAGTTCTGGAATATCCTACTTTAGTAAACACTACTAAGGCAGAATAGATGGCTTCCTTCCAAGTCAACATTAAGTTCCTACAAATGTATTTTACAATGCCTCCCTCACGGAGCAGTCAGAGATAAGAGGGAAAATGTAGTTGGGGAGAAAAAACAACTTTCTGATGCAAACATCTCTGGAAGCCATGCGCATCAACATAAGTACTTTTTAATCCATTTGTATTTTGCCAGAGGACCACCCCCTGTTAGGAGTGGTAATTGCTGTACTTGACTTCTTGCTGTGATTTCAGGGAAGAGTTGTCCCTGGGCCCTGACCTGGCTCTGCTTAGAGAGAGATCCCTGGGAGCTACTGTTTTAGCTTTAATCTAGTATATGCATTTTTTATCAGTTTTATTTTTAATGACTTCCTGAAGCTCCCTGAAGTGAAATGCATCATGAGTACGGATCTCTGTGGAGGTGTGATAGCCTCATAGTGGGGCCGGCTGTTGCGGGGGGAGTAACAGTGCAGGCGTGCCAGGTCTCTACGAAACACGGTACATGCGCTGTTGGTACGCAGAAGTGTTACAAGAGTCAGATAAGACAATCGTTACTTTTTTCAACTCGTGTTTGATAAGCTTAATCTCTCCCGCTGAAATAGTGTCCCCACTTACCTATCCCAATCAACTTTCCAATTAAGTGCAAAGCGTTGTTGGATGCAATTATTAGAAACTAGACAGATGCCGGTGAAGGAAAGATAATTAGGAAACAGGAGTGCCAGCTAGGGTCTGGGCTCTGCTCTGTCCGCCCTTCCATAGTCCACACAGCAGGCTGAGCCCATCTTCATGGTACCCACCCACCCTGTCCTGCCTGCTGTAGCACATGCTCTTCCCTTGAGCCAGCATGCCCTTTCATGGGCTCCTTCAGGGAGCCCCACCCCTTTCTCCAGAATAGCCTCGTCTTCCCCCTGGTTGTTCTTTGTCCGCTTGCTATTTCCTTCAGAGCTCATAAAAGAGGAAACTATGTTACTTGTTTACTTAGCTTCCCCCAAACCTGAATGTAAGCTTCAGGAGGCGCTTCTTCACCTTTCAGTTCCTCCCCACCAGCTAGGCAGTGCCCCACACACTCGATACAGGTTGACTGAGTGAATATACAGGAGCAGGCTCGGCTGCAGTTGGGGGGCGGGGGTGCAGTTAGTCAAAGGGGACAAGTGCTCCAGTCACTTCCTCCCTTCATCAAAGATGAAAGGAGTCTCAAGCTGAAAGCATGGGATTCATATTTACAGTTGATCCTCACGATCCTCGGATCCTGCATTTATGAATTGGCCTGCTCACTAAAATTTATTTGTAACCCAAAAGTCAATACTTGCTCTTGTTTTCATGATCGTTTATGGACATGGGCAGAGTGGCTAAAAATTTGAGTCATCTAGTGCCTGTTGTCCCCCGCGGTGATTGAAGCTAACTTTCAGCCTTATTGTTTGAACTCCCTTATGTCCTTTTGGTAGTCTGTTTACCATTTTTTTTAAGTGATTTTGGTGTTTAAAATGGCCCCCAGCCATCATGGTGAAGTGCTGTCTAGTATTCCTAAGCATAAGCCTGGGATGTGCCTTATGGAGAAAACTCATGTGTTAGATAAGCATCAGGCATGAGTTACAGTGCAGCCTCTGAGTTCACTGTTAATGAGTCAACAATATGTTAAATAAGGCGTCTTTAAACATATATTGATCAGTTGACAAAAATGGTGTGACCAAAGGTTTGCAGAAACCTAACCTGTATTTCTACTAGGAGTAATAGTTCAGTATTTGCTACTTCAGGGTTCACAGTGACTTTATGGAACATAACTATCATGAATAATGAGGCTCAACTACATTTATTAAGCTAGTGAGACTTACTTTCAGGGGTTTTCATACCAATTTTTATTGACACTATCAAGTAGACTTAGGAGATGTTTGCTTAAAGCATGCTTTTTCTTTCTTTCTTTGAAAACAAGCTACTCAGAATACATATCTTTGTTGAAGAATATGCATTGGTTTTTCTTTAACACTTGTTTAAATTCATCTCAGATCATTGGTTTCAGGCTTGTGAGAACTATATATGCATCCATGAATACCTGGGGCTGAACATCTATGCTGTTCTACTACTAACTGGAGAAAGAGATTATATTTCTTATAGCTCACTGATGACAGGCCCAGGAAAGGGTTCACTGAGCTGTGACAGTTGACATTTGGGACACAGCCACTCAGCCCTCCTGGTAGTGAAGCTTCATGAAAGCATGTTACATTCTTTGTAATATGTCTGGTCAGTCATCATATTGCCTGTCACTTGTCTTGGAGCTAAAATTAGTTAAGAACTAATAATGGAAAGGGGAAGGTAGGGAACACATAAGATGAATAATGAAGATTAAATTCAATGCAATTATTATAAACTGACTGACTCTAGAGTCAATGGAAAGAACAAGAGATTATAGCCTTTCATGCTGGTAAAAGCTCAACAGCAAAGAGCATTTTGGTTGGCAGACTCAAACTTCAAACTCAATGAGGATTATGCAGGGGACAACTAAAAGGAGAGGTGGACTCATCATGTTTGCACGTTTAGGATTTACAAATTGTTTTGTGAACCAGACTTGGCTTGCTTATCATGCTGCCTTTTCCAGACCCTGAGTGACTCATCCATGTTGGCAGGTCACCGTCAATCAGTCTCATTCAACATGTACGTGGCGTGGCTGCAAGAGCCAAGCAAGGTCAAACTTTGCAGACGCTCTAGTCTAGAGTATAAAGCTTAAGTGCTTGGGCTATGGTATGAGAATACCTGAGTTTGAATTACAGCTCGGCCACTTATTAACCGTGTTGTCTTAGGCCAGTTCCTTAACCTGTCAGGGCCTCAGTTTCCACAGGTGTAAAGCATATATAACACTAGTACCCACCTCATAAGGCTATTGTGAGGATTAAATAAGATAACCCGCGTATCGGGGCTTAGCACAGTGCCTGGCATAGATTAAGTACTTGTCTGAGAAACAGAAGGGTGGCCACTGTGCCAAGATGTCCTTAGCAAAGAAAGAGCAGTACAAGATGAGGTAGGTGGGCCGAATCCTACAGGGCTTCCTAGGGAGGCACCCTGGGAAGTCTCTTAAGACTAACTGTTAAGTACATGGTTTTAAGCAGGTCACTTACTGACAACACTGTTTAGAAGAAAGCCATGTTTGTTCTAATTATACTCTCTGCAATATGCTAACCGCTGTCTAGAAATATTATAATGTAGCCTCGATACTTGAATTCCCTTCAGTTCTGATTGGCCTCGGAACTGCTTTCCTCAGTGGTTGTAAATACTCTGACCTAAAATGCTGCTGGGACCCACTTGTCTGGTGTTGATGATGATAGTGCTGGTAGCAGAAGTGCTTACAGTAACTGCTGTCTTTGGTGCGCTTACCCGCTTCAGGCTCGCGTGCATTATTTTATTCAAACTTCACCACTACCTTCCGAGGTCCTCTTCTCTCCTTTTCACGGATGAGAAACTGAGGCTTTGAGTCTCCTCTTAGGATTCAGATGCAGATGCTATGCTCCAGGGTGCACTGTCTTCTCACCAATTTCCAGAGAGACCGTGAATGTGATGGAGAGAGGACCTCATAGTCAGACAGGCTGATTTCGCTCTGCCTCCTGCCTCTGTGCCTTGGTTTCCCAATTTGAAAAATGGGAATAATCCCTAATTCATAGAGTGGTTGTGAGGAATTGGAGTGATATTAGTGCAAAGTGGCCAGAAAGATGCTGGACATGGCAGCTGTGTTCCATGCATGCCCCACTGTGGTCTTGGTTGTGGCATAGTGGCCGTCAGCCAGTGTGTTCTGTCTCTACTTCCTACAGTAGGTGAATGTCTTGTTTGGGGATGAGGCTGCTCCTTAACATTAACCAGCTCCCTGTTGTCTCTGAGACAGCGTGTCAGGCACGAGGACCCAGCCCTATGCCCAGAGCTGATCTGTTGCCTCTCACCTCGATGGACAGGGAAGCCCCGCATGTGCACCTCAGGAAGCTGAGCCCCAATTTCTCAATGAGGCTTCCCCAAATTATGCTTTTTAATTAAACCTTTCAAGGTTTAATTAGGAAGCGACATGAGTCATCTTTGTTTCCGAAACTGTACTTGTGGTTTGACTCATTAGGTAGTCAGATTTAATACGATTTCTCCTCATGTGTAAAATTAATGCATTCATATTTGTAAAAGGGAAACATGTAAAGCATTTTACCAGGACATCAGGTTGGAAGTAAATATACAGTTCAGAGGAGCTCCACCCACAGCGATGCTTGGAAAAGCTGGGCTGGTTTTCGTTGGGCCCCTTTATGTGGGACATTCTGTCTATTCACCAGTACATCTAACCACGCAGCCTTGAGTGGTGCCCACAGCTTGGAGGTAAAGGCTCCATTCCTCATCCGGCTGCTGCCTGTGCACATTGTAACACAAACATGTCTGTTCCCTTGTTAGACTGAGCTTTCCTAGACTCTGTGTTGTGTTCATCATCAAACTCCCAGCAATTATCCCAGTGTATTTGCATGTGTAGTAGCCACAAGTCATAAGAGGATGGATTGAAAAGAACACCACCTTTGACTGATCGGATGAGGCCCACCCATGTAATAGAGGGTAATCTACTTAGAGTCTACTGACATGTTAACCGCATCTAAAAACTACCTTCACAGAGACATCATCGTTCTTGACCTGGGTACTGCGGCCTAAATGTAACCATCTTGGACTGTAACCTGCATGAAGGCAGGATTCAGTCTGATACTGCTTCCTGTTGAATCTAGCTCATTGTATGCCCTTAATAATTCTGTATGAGCGGACACAGAGCACTGTATGAGAGTGCAGTACCCATGTGCGCTGTCAGTAGTTGATAAACTATTCTTTACATGTACAATCGGAAGTTTGCATAGTGTTAAAATACAAAGAGATGGGAGGTAGGCAGGACCCAGGACTTAAATTAGGTGTCATTTGATTTTCATAACATCCGTTAGTCCCAGCTATCCCCATAAGGTCTCTAAGGAGTGAGGGAGGTATGGAGAAAGGAGTGGATGGATAGACGCACTCAACATAAAGTGGCCCTTTTAGCATAGGCCCTAGGCATAGGTGACAAGGCAGTCACAGGGACACTATATTGCTAGCTGTAAGTTTTCATCCCGAGACCCAAAATTTGGCTTTAATAAGCAGAACTGGGTCACAAGGATCCCTTATTCACCTCTGAATTAGAAGATTCCATGTGACCCCTTTTTTCCGGAGTCCTGTGCAGAAAGAAACATTTTGAGGGTGGGCTAGAGGACAGAAGTGTTACTGCTGCAGCCACACTGATTCCAGATGTTTCTGTTTGAAGATTTATTTTATTGTTTTAGAGACAGAGAGAAGGGGGAGGGCCCAGAACAGTCTCCATAGTTGTACATCATGTTTTCAGTTTTTCAACCTGGTTTCATTCCACACAGGTGGGCTGGGGCGCCTCCCGCATGGGAGACAAACCCCCTTGAGCCAGGGCCCGAACCAGGGGGTGAGAACCAAGCTGGGGGCCTCCCACATGGGAAGCACACCCCAGTTCAGCATATGAGTTCGCACAGGCCAGAATTTGATCCTCAGTTCTCAGAGCTGCAAAGTGAGCACTTCACCCACTGACCCATCCCGACTTCCCCTGTTTGGGTTTTTATTAGCCTGGTAATCCCTGAAGTTTCACCCCTGTCTCCTCTGGGAGACAAAGTAGAAAGAGGCAGAATATGGCGATACTACACTTGTATCTATTTTTATTGAAGGCTTTCATTGAATTAACTGAGCATTAATTCAGCAAATATTTACTGAGTATCATGGGATACATGTAAACTACAGACCATAAAGCTAATGAACAAATGACAGGTAATTTGTAAGGAGTGGGGGGAAAAGGATAGCAGGATGGGGAGGACCTTGTTGTCACTGGTGGTCAGGGAAGATCTCTGATCTGCTGACATCTGAGCAGGCAGCTGCAGGAAGTAAGGCAGTGAGACGTGTGTTTGGGGTTGTGTGTTCCAAGCACAGGAAGCCCTCAGTGAGAGCATGCTTCATGTGTTCAGGGAACAGCAAGGTAACTGATGTAGCTCAAACCAAGTAAGCAAAGGGGAGGATTCAGCCGCTCCTCACCTCACAACCTACTTTCTTTAACCACCACGCAGACTTACGACCAGTTCAGGGAATCCCCTCTCTCAGTCTTTGTCTCATTCTCACTGTCGGTTAATATTCACTGCACAATGCATTTACAATCACGAAAGACTACGTATTTTGTTTATAAGTGTAGTGTCATGTGATATCTATTGAAAGATATTATACATACCCTGTGACACCACAGGGTATCTGCCTTTAAGCTCCTCACTTATTGACCCATTCGCTTAACAACCTAGTCATGGGAACAGAACTCAGTTGTTAAGTGAGGAGTTCCCATATTCAGAGAGGAGGGTGAAGAAGCGGGAAGGGGCCCAATGCTATAAAGCAGGGGTGGCCAACTTTTCTGTATATAAGATCTACTTTTTATCTTAAAAGTGTGTCGCGATCGACTTGTTGGCCACCCCTGAGCTAGAGTATAAAGTCTGATACCCCATTTTGTCGGTTTCTTAGGATTGTATGTTATGATTTGACACTTCAAATCAGCCGGGCACCGCAGCGGCGCTGCTCAAGTTATAAGAGCTACAATCGCTTCAAAGTCCATGGTACCGTACATGGAATTCCACCCCAGACATTGCAAGCGATAGACCAAAATTGGCCTCGCGATCGACCGGTCGATCACATCGACTTGTTGGCCATCCCTGCTATAAAGCATTCTGGATGATTGTGCAGACTGCCCTGGCTGACATGGTTACCCCTTGTGGGTTCTGAGCCAAGCAGAGCTGCCAAGAATCCAAGGGTGTCCAGCAGAGGGCTGTATTCTCCTTAAGACCTGCATCCTGACCCAACAGACTTATTTCCTAGTTGCTCACAGGCCTGCCACCCTTAAAACGTTTTGGCTTCTGTAAGGAGAGGAGGCTGTGAAGGGCAGGGAGGAAAGCAAGAAGACCAGTTCAAGGGGCTCATGCAAAAGCCAGAAAGAGAAGACAGTGGGCCAGAATGGTAGCAATAGACGTTTCAAAAAGTACTTAAATTCCAAATATCTGTTGAGAGCAGACACCACAGCTACTAAATTTATATTAGTGTGTGACTATAAGAGAAAGAAAGGAATCAGTGATAACCCCAGTGATTTTAGCCTGAGTAACTGGAAAAAATGAGGTTGCAGTCAACAGCGAGGCGGAAAGCTGCAAGAGGGGAATGGACAGAGGGGTTAGGGAAGCAGAAATCAGGAGCTGAGGTTGAATGTGTTGAGTCTGAGCTGCCCATGGATATCCAGATGGAGAAGTTCAATGGGCAGATGTACAAGTCAGGAGTTCAAGGTAGAGGCCTGGGTAAGTGTCAGTGTGAAAGCCACCCATGGAGAGATGGCAACCAGGTCAAGATGCTGGTGAAAATCACATACCAGTAGATAGTGAGTCTTGATCGAGGTCAGGGAAACGAGGAGGAACTGCCAGTAAGAGAAGAGAATCAAGGGAGAGAGAGGTGTCCCAGAAGCCAAGTGTCAGGCAGCCGGGAGTGATGAACAGTGTCAAATGCTGCTGAGATATTGATGGACAGACTGACACTGGACCATTGGGTTTGTCTACATGATGGAAAATTGAGAGAGTGAAAATAATCAAAGACTTAAAGGAGTTTGCTATTGGAGAGAGAAAATAGGCAGTAACTGGAGGGGTGTTTGGGAGCAACAGAGATAAAGCGGTGAGCCTTATGCTGATTTAAATGATTTAAGAGAAAAAGGAATATCAGTGATACAGAAGACAAGAGCAACACGATTTATGTGAGTAGGGGAGAGATCTGGGGTATAAGTTCAAGGTTTAACCCTGGGAGCATGGAGAGTCCATGCATAGTGAGAGGAGGAAAGACCAAAGTATTAATATATGAATACAGATGTAGCTTGATTAGGTAGTAGACAGTGGATGGTGGGAACAGATGGAAGTTCTCTTCTGATTGTCTTTTTTTTAGTGAAATAAGAAGCAAGATTATTAGCAAAGGAAAAAAATGACTATCACTTTTCTCTTTTGCTTGTCATTTCTCCCATGCTGGACTCCTGAAAACAGAAGCTATTGATTGCAAAAGCATTAGATGCCTGAAATATAGGAATGATTGGTTATTATTGGAAGCAATGGTTGTTATTTCTAGAATGCCTGTGTAATCCATAGAAACCTTGTGTGCACTATAGTTTACTCCTAGAGTGAAACCACATTCTACAGTCAAGGGTAACTGAGAAGGGGTTCCATTCTCCCTCTCTTAAAGAACATAATGGGGATCCAGTCATATGGTGTACAGCATCACACACATCTTCTCTCCATCTATCCCACTCCTCCATTTGATCTGCAGGGCTGTCAGTTATCCTTCTACACCCTTCTTTGTCTGGTTTTTATTAGGTATGTCCTATTCCTTTCAAGTTATGTCTCCCAGTACATCAACAGCAGCAAAGACAAATTTTGTTAGGGAAGGGAACAGGACAGAGGTGAGAATCTGAGCAGGCATGGTCTAGTTTAGCTAGAGGCAGGGAAAAGCTGTGAACTCTCCCACGTTCATCATTTTTGTCACAACTATAATCAAAGCCCTGATGACAGTGTTGTATTCTGGCTTTGGGTTTACTCTGTTTCCTGGGCTCCAGCCTGGGAATTCACCACAATAAATTCTTCTGTGGCTGCTCAGCTCCCCTTATCACACTGTATTTTATTACCTCTTCCCAGGCTTTAAATGCACCATGTACTTTATACCAAATATAGACTCGCAGAGAAGGGGGCTTAGTAGGTCATCTTATCTAATGTGTCATCCAGTTCTGGAATTATTCTTGTCGTTTCTCTGACAACTAGCCATTCGGACTTTATAATAAACAACCTCTGCCATACCACAACATATAAGGCAACCCATTCCATTTACGGAATGTTTTACATTACAACAAACTAAATCCCTTCCTCCTCATTCTAACCCTTTATTCTCTGACTAGCCCCTGGGGCTATACAGTCCAAACTCCTCCTGTCCCCTTTCCTCAGGGAACCAGTGATCTTCTCTCCATCTGACCCATTAAACATCCAGTCAGCCTCTGACTCAACAATATGGCCACATTCAGAGCAAACGCTTTTTGCATAGTCTTTCTCTGCTAGTAAATTAAACATTAAAAAATGAATATATCTACTTGAACTGTAGTTCCAAATACTGGTTCCTTAGGATTTAAAGCTCCTTGAATGCCAGCACTATCAAATCTACTGGAACAGTTGGAGATGGATGGAATATTTTTAAATGATATATCTCCCAGGACTAATAACAGAATAAAAGGGAAGGTGCACCATGATTATCTGAAATTGAGAGGCAAGATGAGGGAGAGTCATGCACATTCATCCCATTGAACTGTCACCTCAGTCCTGCTCCTCTAACATTCTTCACATATTTATTCAGTGCCTGCAAATTCCAATCATTGAACTAGGTGTTAGGGCTTCAATGGTGAGCATTCCTTTACTTACTCCTTGAACAATTATTTATCGTGGACCTACCTGTTGTCAGCACCATCCTAACCAATGGGTTGAGGCAGTGAACAATGCAATCAGGAAAATAGCCCTCACTTTTTGCACCCAATACTTTACAGAGGGGGGTAAAAGCATAAATAATCGCACAAATATGTGTAAAATTGCGATAGTTAACAAAAACACTATGAGGGAAGATTCAGGATGCTATGACAGCAGATCCAAATGATTAGGGAAACCTCTCCCAAGGAAGGAATACTGAGTTGGGCTCTAAAGTATGTGCAAGGAGGGAGGGAATTCAGATAATGTAGGGATTTGTGGGCCATGTGAAGAATTTCCATTTTTAGCCTACCAGCAGGGAAGACACACTGAAATGTTTTAAGCCAGGGCAGAGAGAGAGAGAGTGTATGTGTAACATGATCTAGTTTATATTTAGAAGAGATCATTCTTGTTGGATTGGAGAAAATGTATTAGAGGGGACCAGAGTGAAGATAGAGTTAGGAAATTATTACAATGGTCCACAGGACAGATTTCAGTGACTTCTCCCTGGACCATAGCAGATGACAGATTTAGAGATCTAGGAGATAAAACCGGGCAGGGGACAATGGTGATTTGAATTTGGGAGCCAAGGAAGAAGAGGATGACTGTAGTAGTCCCTGCCCAGGTCTCCCACTTTGTACCACCTGCCAGTCATCTAACATGGCCAGGCACTGGGCCCGTAGTAGAGGTGAATGTGATGCTCATATGGGGTGCCCAATCACTGTACATAATCTTTTTCTCTGTAGATGAGTATTCTGTGGTTCTGTTCAGTCAGAGAGTCAACAGAGACAGGCTAATCCCATGGAACTTCAGGTCCTCAGATAAAAAGAATCCTGTTGACCCATTTGGCAAAGTGTCCCACCCCTAGTCCTTACATCTCAGGATAGGGAGTCTTCACATAGCCCATTGTAGAAGTTGTTGGAGCAGAATTTCTACAAAAGGACATAGGCAGTCCTGTCCAATTGATTAGCATGTATGCAACGCAATAGAATCTTCCAATCTTTGAAGGAGAAAAAAAAACTTTCTGCTTTACAATCAGCTCTTAATTATCTTGATGGTTATTAATCCGTACATCCATATTTCTCCTTGGTCAATTATTAATTTTATGCTTTCTGTCTACTGTACTTTTTGTCACTTTCCTGGCAGCTAATAAAATCCAGAACTGGATCTTAAGATTTCCTTTTGAAAATGTAATCATCGCTGAAGAATTTTACACTTTCCAACTGTATTTATGTCAGCATTTGATCGTGTTTTGTATCTAAGCATGATCTTCATGTAATGCATCTTGAAGATGGCTATGCTTAACAATTCTGAAAGTTTCTAAAATATTTTTAGATATATATGCATCCTTAATTCTTTTTCAGAGACCTTGCTGCCTATCACAATAATTATGAGGGTAGGGAGCCTCAGACACAATCTACCTGCCCACAGTTCCTCATTCCTAAGAGGACCACCCCACTCCCATCCCTGCATGTAGTCAAGCTTAATAAATGGCAACAGACATAAATCTGGATCCCATTTCCCTCTCCATTAGCCCTCTACCCACCTTCCATCTTGCCTGCCCTGAAGCCAGATGGTCTCTCTAAACAGTCCTACTATGTTGTCCTGTGTCAGACCCTTCAGAGGACAGATTTCATACTGGTCTTTGGGCAACAAAGTCCCGATGGCCTGTTCTGTCCTCTCCAGCCTATGTTTCCTCTTTGCCTGCCTCCATCCTCATCTGTATGCATAACAAACTCCTTATGCTGACTCTGCCTGGAGAAATCTCCTTTCTGTCTAATCTATTGCTTGAGTAGACTTGCCGAAGCTCCTCCCTCCTGTTGTGAACGAACCTACCACCCAGGTCTTCCACCTTGTTCTGTTTCTTTTCTAACAAGTACTTTCTGCTATATTTCAGTTGTCAGTTTACAGGTTTGTCTTCACCAGGGGAGAAGTGCGTGGGTTCACATCTTGGTTTTGCTATGACCCTAACTGTGTGAACATGGGCAAGTCACCTAATCTTTCTCTGTGACTCAGTTTCCTCATATGCAAAACAGGCATAGTAACTGAAACTCTTAAATACAACCTTATTAGAGTCTTAACACTTTGTACTATGCCTTACCATAGCCAGGCCTCAGTGCATATCTGAAGAAAAGACAATGTTCAATAGCTGATTAATACAGGTAAAGGCAGACATGGTAATATAAATAAACCAATTGTCTCTACTGGTCAATTTTTCAATACATATAGAACACTCAAGTTCTTAGAGTGTTTCAAAATGTGGATAAATTTTCAGCAGAAGTTGACAAAAGAATGTCATAATATTGGTCCTTCTAGGTAGATGCTAGAAACTAAATTCATAAGCACACTGGAAAGAATACAAACTGTGAAGTTAGATTTGTTTGCTTCCACTCTCTGCTGCTTACCTGAATGTTCCATGAGGCAAATCTCTTCTCTGTCTCATTCTCTTTATCTGTAAAATGACAATAATAAAAATATTACATATTGTAAGTCAGGAATTACATAAGATTATGTGCATATATTACCTACTACAGTGGAAAATAGGGAAGGTAATTGATGTAGTTCTTTTGATAAATCACCTCTCTTCTTTTACAGAATTTTACTTTTAAATACAAAAGGTAGTTTGTAGAGATAAGAACAGGTCAGAGTTGTTTTTTTTTTCTCTTTACCTCATGAATATTAAATTGCTTGACTCTATCAATGATAAAATAGTTAATATCTTTGTGCCAAGTACTAAGCTTCTTACATTCAATATCATATTTCATCTTCCTCATATAGCAGGTGGGTAGAACATCCTGGCAAAGTTTTTAAAGGCTAAAAGATATACAGAAACAAGGAAGGTGACTTCATTGGCTAATGCCTGAATCCTTTCTGAAACCCATGGTCACATGGTAGCATAGAATAGGGAACGAAGTGGTCTCAACACGAAGGTCAGTCTTTTTCCTGTGCTCAGAAACCATAGTAATGGGACTTTCTTTTCATCTCCCCTCCCAGTTCCTCACTAAAATAATAGCCCTTTGGGGACAAAGTTATTGTAAGAGATTGTACCCTTTACAGGCTTGGTCAAAGCCCAGGAGTATTTCATCAGCAGCCCCAGATAGGCTCTTTGAAATAGTCGGTGGCAGTTTTCTTGGGGTAGTTATTCATTTGTTAGCCGACAGCTAGCTCTCCAGTTGCTTTAAGAGCATCATTTTTTAACTGTACCATGCACCACAGCTATAAGGCCTCTTCCCTGGTTACCCCAGGATTCAGCCACATTAATAAACATGCTCCAAAATCCGTTGGCTTGGAGACACATTCTTTTTACAATGGATCTTCACCATAACTATTGGAAATTACCTAATGATTAATGCCGTCCAACCCAGAGAACTATACTGCAATGAAATTCAGAATTGATCGATAAATGTGATAATCTTCTATCTTTGTTTATGTCAATAATTAAGGTAGCTCAGGAGGGAGCCCTTGAAACCTTGTATAAGCAAGATTTATCCCCATTGTAATAGATTACAGCCATATGTCACCATTCAAAAGGTAATTGGTACATTTCATTAGAAAGTAATTGGGAAAAAAAGATTTATTTTAATGCCTTGCAATAAATAATCTTCATAAACACTATTGTTAGCAGAGAGCACTGTGTAAAGTATTTGCTTTACACCAAAATATAGTGTATGCTATATATCATTCTTGGATTTTTTCTGAGAAATTTTTACTCACCTTGTGATTCTATGTAGAGAATAGCACATCATTATACTATGATCACTCTTTTGAGAACAACATTTTTTCCTTAGAGCCACAAGCCTTACTGTTCCCGTGATTTGCCTTACGGTAAGACGAGGGTTTATTTTATATCCCTTCAAATGAAAATCTCCTGCATGTATGAACAGAAATGTTTCTAACAGTGGGGGTGGAGCAGAGGCAGGGAGATCGAGCTGTGAGGTCTCTCTTTGGCAAAAATGGAGATAATGATAGGACATACCGCTTAGGGTTGCAGCAAGCGTTAAATGGGATGATACACATAAAGGCTTTAAACAAATTCTTGGCATATAGGCAACACTCAAAGAATATAAATAGTACTATTATTATAGACTCTCCATTAACCGGAAGAGTGCCAGTTGCTTGAGTTTCGGTTAACGGAGAGTCTGCTCTATTATCATTACTGACCCTGTCTCTCTACTCTGATTGTTTAAGGAGCCATCCTGAGTTCTAGCGTGAGCTTTTAAATTGCCGTGCAAAAGCAGGGGTAGTATGTACACACGTCTTGCAAAACACGTGAAGAACAGAGAAAATAGCTATATTCTCAACAGCAGCCATGGGCACGACTAAAAGGTACCACCTAGCTACTGAAGGAGCTGAAGTAAGAACAGATCAACAGCTGTTTTCAGAGTTCTGTGACTTCGTGAGCCGCTATAGAGAGCAAAACCATTCTACTTAGTTCTGCAACAGAGATGATGAGCAAAGAATCCCTAAAGGCCATCTGCAGACAGGAATGAAATCATGCTTTCAACAGGGAACCAAAAAATGGCAAGAGAAGTGACTTAAATAATTTTTCTACATCTCTAACAAGCCATGTTTGAAAGCTTTTCTCCTCCTACTTGTATTATGATATAATCCAGGCCAGTGCTACATAAACATAGCTCTGTAAGGTGACTATTATTAGCATCATCATTACCGGTACCTTTATTTTCCATTAAGTAGGGATAGTTTATGTTGCAGGACACCAACTTTTTAACCTGAGTACAAGAAACTTCAAAGACACAGTGGTTTAGTGGGTCCTGTGCCCCCAGGGAACATATACTGTGATAGCTGATAATTCAGTGGAAGGTTTTGAGAAAGCTACTTTGAAGCCAGACTGTCCTGGTCACCTGCATCCCACTTCTATGAGTCAGAAACTGGGTGGCCTTGGATAAATCACTCCACCTTACTGAACCTCATTAGTTCAGTATGGATTTGGACACATACTGGACCCTGTGAAGCCCCAAAATATGCCCTCTACTTCATTCAGCCACCAGCTTACATGCAATCCTGCAGCTAACCATACTGAGCCCAAGACCACCATGGGCCTCTCTGCATATGCTTTCAAATTATACTTCAGGCATCCTATGTTATCCTTTTTTAAAAGGAGGGGATCCTAAAAAGGGTTGTAAAGAATTGTGGAGTAGGTAGGCTAGATAGTAACCAAATTATTTATCACATGGCTGGATGAAAATAAATTTTTTTTTCAATTAATACCAAATAGAAACTGTTTTTTTTATTTTAAACAATATATTCCACATTATCCTTCAATACAAATAAGGTACTCCCTATATAAGTTATTATTCCCCTAGAGTCCTAAAACTTAGTCCTGTTATTTTAACACTTGCTCATTTTCAGTAAATAGAGGCAGTTTTAAGGCTGCATTTTAAGAGCTGTGGTTGGAACAGCGACTGCCACTTCACTGTGTGGCCTTCATCTTAACAGCCCCACACCTCTGTTTATAAAATGACAATCATTAACAATATTAATAATAGTATAATGACTTCCTCCTAGAATTGTTCTACTAGCGCTGTGCCTAATATATGGTAAATATGCAATAATTTTTTATTAAATAGCTTTTACAAACTTAAACTTGAATTAAGTATAATTATTCACATGTGAGAGATTAACTTCTGCTTTACCTGTTTAGGTTCCCACAGGCAGGGCTTCCTGCACAACATAAACAGATGTACCATATGCTTCAAGGTGTCTACTGAGTGTCAGCATTGAGGATGAAGAGAGATCATTATGCTCTCTTGCATTATAATTACATGGCATGCAGTATACTCACTATTAATCTTCCCAACTCTGCAATGAAATGGATTTTAGAGCTGGGAGAGAGGTGTCCTTTCAACTGCTACTCCAACCCTCTCTTTGTATAAAGGAGAGAGGGTCCCCCATGGCAACTTAGTGGCAAACCCGTGATAAGAATCCACTCCTAACACCTAGTTCAGTGCTCCATTGACTATAATACACTGTCCCATGGAGTTTGACTGACTTCCAATCCAGATCAAAGCTAGTGATTTCATCTAAAGGAGAAATCTAAATAACATCTGTCTGTGAATTCCTTACTTTTCATTCTGTATTAATCGACAGTCTGGCTCTCTGTGACATGTGGAGTCAGGTTAGCTGCATGGGATCATTAAACATTCTGAGAGCATTAGATCTTTTGGATAAGACTTGAGAGTTATGACTATCATTAATGAGAGCTAGGAGCATGGAAATGTACTTTTTTTATATATATATTCCAATCATTTATTTAGTTCTTTCTCACTTGAGGGGGAAAAAAATATATTTCAATGTGAAGAATGTTTGGAGATGGTAGAGTCCAGGAAGGACTAGAGAGAGTCCCTCTGGAAACCTCAGATTCTGAGAAACTCGATTTGCTACAAAAAGCTTCTAATCGCCATTCAGAAGCCTCGTTACACTATGAAAGCATAATATTTGTGATGAGCTTTTACCTCTGGCAAAAGTAATGACAAACTGTACAGAGAATCTGTCAAGATGTTCCTCTCTCAAAGCTATTGACAGCTCAGTAAATCTTATAATAGTCAAAAATAGAGTTTGGAGGAAAAATGGACTTGTTTGGTCATTTACCTTTGAACATTTTGGATTAAAATTCCTGTTGGCATTTAAGCTTTTTGCAAAGTCTGTCATGTGGCCACTAGGTAAACCAGGGTGCCTCTTATGGATGGTAATATGTTAAGGAAACTGGAGGGGAATAGGTATGACCATTTTTATCTGGACAAATACAGTAACAAAAATGCTCACTTACCACCACATCCAATGTACTTGACTAAGGCTGCACCTCCATTTTCACACTCTGGCTTCTTAACAGTTCTGTAAGGGAGATGTTGCAATCCCCATTGACCATGAGAAACAGCTGAGGCTCAAAGAGTCTTAGCCACTTTCCCCAAGAACGGACATCCAGCAGACGGAAGTGCTTGGGCACTTAAGCTTTAAAGCACTATTCTACAATCCCTCCCAAGACACTTAGATTAACATTTTTAAGAGGAGTAAACTATAGTCCTAGCAGCATAAAAACAGAATGAGGTAGTTACTAGCAAAATCGGCCACGTACTGAAGGAGTTATTGTTTAGGGGGAGGTCTAAACTCACTATGAGATAACGCTAATGTGACTGCCAATTCTAACGTAATCAGACTGCAATAATAAATTGTCAAGATTCATACTGAGAAGAGGAGGAAAGGCAAGAGTGGTTTTGGTCCTAGACCTTACTCAGAACATAACAGTAGCACTATATTTAATGTTCAGTAGCAGAATCTAAGAGGGACATCAATTTCACACATAGTTATTGAATACCGGGCAACAGCCTTGATGCTGGGCATAAATCTAGTGAAGTTACTGCTCTTACAGAGTTTATTCTAGAGGAAGAGAGGGATTAAAACAAGTAAACAGACAAATAAATAACTACAAATTGTGTTCAGTGGCATGAAGGAATGTCACCAAGTGATAGAAGGGGTGGTCAGGGAAGGCCTCTCTAAAGGCGTGGCATAAGTGGGACTTGAAGGATGAGAAGAGAACAGACATACTAAGAGGAAGGTTAGAGGATGGGACAGGTGGACCTACCTTTTGCTGCAAGCAGGACGACCATCAGGCTTGCTCATGTCCCCTCACTGAAGGATTTGTTGAAGGTCCTCTTGAGCCTGGATAAAGTAAACCTCAGAATAACCAAATTGCTTCTTAAGAACAAATGCTTATCTTTATAAACTTTAAGCACTAAACTATGGAAACTCGCGATGGCATAGCAGGTTACAGGATGAGAGTTCCACCCAGTATGTAGAACTATTTTTCAAGAACTAGAACCATACAATATTATAAATATTAGCTGGGAACCAGGAGTCCTGGGTTTGATCTACACATACAACTCTCTAGGCATGTGGTCTAGCCCATGACATTTAACCTCTCTCAACCTCTGTGGCCACTTCTCACAAATGGGGCTAGTAGTGAATACCAGATGGAACACCATATGTGAAAGTCACCCACCATGCAGCTCATATAATATAAATTCACTAATGGCATGTGAATCTAAATCTGTCCCTGGAACATGACCCTGGGCATCTGTTTGAGGCCTCTTTGAATCAGACTTTGTGATTGCCTCACTCAAAAATACAAGACAAGTCACAAAGTTTGCAGGGAAATGCAGTCAGAGGGAGCATTATGCATTTTCAAGCTGAGTACAAAATGGGCCACAGTGTTTATCATGAGAATAACCAATACTGTATTCTGAAAGTCGTCTAGAACCAAAATCTCACCATTACTTTAAATATTTATTTTTATTGTTTTTTTGACAGAGAGAGAGAGATAGCATAGGGAGGGCCCTGAGCAGTCTCTATAGTTGACGGCATTAGTTTTCCATGTATTTTCACTCCACAGGTGGGCGCAGGGTAGGAACTGGGCTGGGGGCCTCCCGCCCAGGCCCGTGCAAGAACTGAACTGGGGGCACTCCCCAGTTCAGCCTATGGGTATGCATGGGCCAGAGCCAGAGGATGGATACCATCCTCCGGCTCCAGGGCTGCAAAGCGAGCAATTAACCCGCTGAGACATCCCGGCTTTCCCTCACCATTACTTTAAGTGGCTCATTACCCTGAAATAAATCAGGTCTTCAAAATGGTTGTTGGTTCATTAGAGTTTATCAAACAGTACAACTAAAATATGGTACCCATTTTGAAATAGGAATTCAACTTCAAGCTCTTGAAGATTCAGTGAGCGCTAATAAACTTTCAGATCAACAAAGAAATTGTTTGAGAAATACACACTCTTTGAGTTCTACTGATATGCCAAGGTGTTTTAAACACAGGATCATTAGATCGTCAACTCAAAAATGCAGATGGCCCAGGTAGTAAAATGAACCCAGAGTAGGCACTACAAACCTTCATTTTATCAAGTATATTCACTTGGCTCCTGGGGTCACAATTTGGGTTTCTACCAAAAGCACTATCATAACCATTCCATTTCTATTAGTCAGATAGAAGGGTTCAATATTAAAGCTAGTATATTGGTAACTAACACACAGATCTCCTAAGTCAGTGATTTTTCAACCAGATCCATTTTTTTTCATTTAGATGCCCTGAAATTCCAATTTAATTTGTATGCAATGTGACCCAAGCTGTGAAAGCTCCCAATGTGATTCTGACTGAACTGAAATTTCCCAGCAGTACACGTTAGCCAATCCAAAAACTCCCTAAAAGCAGCTACTTCAAATGACCAAAGACCCACCAACTTTACAAACCCTCCCACCAGTTTTCTCTAAATTGTTTCCCTTTCAGTCATCACTTTGACTGATTCATTGTTCTTCCCCAAACTTAGACCATACAGAGTAATCGTAGGTGTTAGTGTGACTGCTCTTTCCTAGGAAGACTGGCGCTAACCCTCTGCTGTTTCAGTTGCCACATATGTTACGTGGTTTTTATGATGATTTGAAAGTCACTCCCCAGATTAATAAAAGCCATTGTCTCTATTCTCTGAGGATGGGAGAAAAATATGATCTAAAAGCCTGTATGGATTTGGAGGTGATTAATGTAGATGCTTATGAAGGAAATGAAAACGAGAAATCTGGATAAGTAATCACTGTTTCAACAAAAACAATTTCAACAAAAAATGAGCTGGAAACAGAGAGGACAAACTGATAATGCCAACAGCAAATAAATTATTCTCCGAGGTTTAAAAACAAACTGGGGATAGCATTTTAAGTTTTGTGGCTTTTTTTTTTTTGCTATTTTTTTTGGTTCATGACACTTCTGAGTACAACTGGGGAAGAAAGGGACATTGTCCTCCTTCCCCCACCCCCATGTTTCACAGGTACATGGGGTGAAATTAAAGCAATTGAGTGCAGAAATGTGCCAGGAAAAGATGGTCCCATAGAGAAAACATTTCCACAGGGCTTCATAAACCTACGACACACAACCAAGCTTCTCCCTGCCATAGTCCTTCAGCCTCACAGGAGTGAAGAAATCTCCTCAGTGGGTAACAGAGTCTGGACACTCTGGTCAGGACTTTGCTTGGTGTCCAGCTCTAAAATAAGAACATGCTCAAGAAATGTTTACATTGGTAGGATGTCACCTACCTAGTGACTTGGCTAAGACAGCCAGTTCCTGGAGCATGCCTTCCTAGTCCTGCCAGCCCATACCAGTCAGCTGACAGTCCAAACTCTAGAGATTTTTTTTTTCTTTTTTTGAGGCTGTCTATACATTGTATCATTAACTCAGCAATATAGGAACATGCTGCCAACTACAATCCAACATACCTCCCACTTTTCTGCCTCTAGCCCTGCGAATACACATTTCCACTTGGTGTTTCAAGCACCTCCAAGTCAGCATATCTAAAACTCAATTCAGTTTCCTGTGCTCACTCTCTTCCGATGTGAGGGAGCTGACCTGCACACTGTACCAGTTATAACACCCACAACACTGGAAATCATTCTTAACTCATTCCATCACCAAATCCAAGTCACCATCTTCTGCCACCTGGATACCCACAGACCCCTAGCTCTTCTTCTTGCAATCCTCTTGCCCCTTCTTATCCATTCTCCACCAGATATATATAAGGATACTATTACACACACACTTCTACATATGTATTATATGTTGGCTCTATGTATCTGGAGAACCCTGACTAATACAGTATATCTATAAAGATGTTTATCGTAAGGAATTGGGGCACCTGATTATAGAGACCAAGAAGTCCTAAGATCTATAGTCAGCAAGCTGGAGAGCTGATGATCTAAGTTGCAGTCTGAGGGCAGAAGATCAATGTCCCTGTTCAACTAGTCAGGCAGGCAAAGTTCCTTTTTATCAGCTTTTCCTTCTATTTAGCCTTCAATTGATTGCATGATGCCCACACACATTAGGGAGAGCAATCTACATTCTGGGGTCCACTGATTAAAACGTTAATCTGATCCAGAAACAACCTCACAGACACACACCAATGTTTGACCAACATTGGCTTGGTCATGTTAACACACAAAATTAGCCATCACCGTACTCTTTCAAAAGCCCTTATCTTTTGATGTCCCTACACTCCCATTCCATTTAAAATGCTGTATTTTCTCGCCATATGCTGCAAGGCCATGTCTGACTTATCTTTTAATTCTTCTTATTAATACTACATGCTCTTTCAGGTTTTTTAAGCCACAAAACTGTTATTCCTCTAAAAATCTTTATGCATGCTTTTTCATCTGCTTAGAACACGCCTTTCCATCCTTGAGATGTCTATATAATCTTTTCCAGACCCCAACTCTTTCCACAAGCCATTCCCCAGTTATGTAAGTTCTTACAATCCCCTGTACTTCTCCATCAAGGATGCCTCACCACCATAAACCAGTAGTTACTTAATGTACCGTATTTTCCGGCGTATAAGACGACCCCCTAATTTTACAGTTAAAACATAGGTTTAGGCCTATATTCGCTGTATAAGACTACAGCCTCGGAAGTGGGGGGTAGTCTTATACAGCGAATATAGGCCTAAACCTATGTTTTAACTGTAAAATTAGAGGGTCGTCTTATACGCCCGATAGTTTTATACGCCGGAAAATACGGTATCTCATCTTCAACTGCACATAAACTCACTAGGGCAAGGATTATATTGTTTACAAATGTAACCCCAACATTCTGCATATAATAGGAATTCAATAAGTGTTGTCTAAATAAATGAGCCACTTCCTAATGAGTCTACCAGTCAGGGACACAGGCCACTTCTCTGTCCCCTTAGGTCTGGCTAGTATAATAAATGTTTATTAAATAAACTAAAAATCTCTATACTGGGGGGAAAAAAGATTAATTCAAAAGAGTGTTTGGTGATGGTCTGGCTTGCCTTTCAGAAAAGCAGACTTCAAAATGTCTTTGCTCTAGAGGACAGAATATCACTGCCTTTCCAAAAGAAATAGCTTTCAAATGACAACATCCAACCCATTTCTTAAATCTTTAAAGCGGAACCCTAGAATACTCTGCTTATATTTTTCAACTCAGAATTTAAATACAGATCTCTAAACACGCAGGCAGCTTTATTCATACATTTAAATAGCTACTGCATATATAGGAGCATGAATTCCAAAGTAACCCTTGCTTGACTTAACAGTAGATCCTTTATAACTGGAAAAGCTAGTGTTTCTTCTTACTTTTTGTAGGTGCTTGTTCTATTTCAACAAGTTTCTATATTGGAAGTTGAAATTGATTCCTTTGAGTACAGTGTGTTTAAGTCAAAGTAGCCATTTAAAACAGAATGGCATCGTGGTGTGGGTTTGTATTGTATCAGCTCAGCTAAGCCGGCATTCCATTTGCTGCAGTTCCCTTCTCTGAGTTAGTGTGATTGCATGAGGATTGGAAGGTGGGAGGGAAACCTCAGCCATATTTCTTTTACGCTGGAAGGTGGGTGCAGACCACCAGGCGCCGTCAGAGATCCGCTGCCTGCTTACCTTGTTAGTGTAGGGCAGCCCCGGTCTTTGGATCCTCTGACTCCCTGTGGATCTTCTTCAGCTTCTCTGTCTCCTGGACTGGAAGCATTGTTAGTTTTGTGAAGAATGGCAGCAGCTTTTCCTCTCCTGAATCAGAGACCTAGAAGTGATAAGAGACTGTCACAGGTACAAGTTCATCAATAGGTTCCAGCTCATCTTCACTCTCCCCACTTCACATCCATCTTCCCTTCCCATCTGCCTTTCCTGCTGACCTCAGGCTCCCGTGTTAGACACAAAGACAACAGCCTTAAATAGACTGTTTTCCCAGCTCCTGCAATGCATAGAGGCCCTCTTTCTGTAACTGAACCCTGACTGATAAACTTAAACTGGCAACCCTTAAGCCAGGTATGCCTCTCACAAAGTTGGCATATCATATGTTTCCAATGTTTAAAGATGAGGAAATTACGCTGTACAATTTCAAAATCCATTTTTTGAAAAATAAGAAATGTGGGCCTCTAGTTACAGCAGTATGATAGTCTAAGAATGTGATAGTAAAAAGAAGAGTTAAGAGATAAGTTAGGCATGGCCTTGCAGAATATGGTGAGAAAATGCAGGGTTTTAAATGGAATGAGAGTATAGAAACATAAAAAGATAATGGACAACATGATCTGATGTCCATGTTTGAAAGAGTATTGTGATGAAAATAACTAAAACAACTAAAAACATTTTAAATGCATTGATGAACTGGAAATTATTTAGCAAAAGCTAAACTATCATGGGATCCCAAAAAAGTCATCTAAGCACTGAGTCCAGCTGTAACTTTACAAATTTGACTAAACTACATGAAAATCAGCTTTCAGCGAAGCAGGTTATGGGAGCAATGCAAATCTCAGGGCCCATGTGAAGCAGGCAGTCTAATTAAGAGATCCCATGATGAAACGGGGTCCCAGTGTACCAAACCCTCAGTATAAGGATGAAATAAAATTCCAACAACCCAGTCTTAAGCACTCCTGAACCTTCCACCCAGAGGACTGACTGTAAGGGCGATTGCGTGTCTCGAACCTCAGCACTGAATGAAATAGAAAGGAAAACATCTCTCAGAGGTATGGTAACTCCAGCATGGCCCTCACTCTGGTTTGTAGGCTGAATTCACGTAACTTGGCTGATCCTAAAGCCTCAAGCAAAGAAATTAGTTTGCAGTTGAAGCTGAAGGCGGCCCCAGTGATGAATGGAAACAAATGCAAATCCTCTAGAGCAAATCAATCAACTTAAATGCAAGTCTCCAATAATTTCTACACATAAAAAAACCCAAGGAATATGAACCCACAGTCAGGAAATACTAATCACAATACTGACAAACATGACACCACAAAAAATAGAGCAGGAAGGGAAACAGGGCAGCTAATATAGACCCATGGAGTCTTCAGATATAGGAATTAACAGAGAAATATATAAGATAAATATGTTTACTATGAGTACAATGAAAACCACATATAGGCATATCAGAATGACACAAAACATCAAAGATAAAAAGAAGAGGAGCAAAAAGAACCAAATAGAAGTTCTAGATGAACTTAAACTGATAGCTGACTTCTTAGCCATATCAGCAAGAACCATAACACAAAGAAATTATATTTTCAGTTCCTCAGAGACAATAACTTTCAGCATAGTTGTGTATTCAGCCCAAATCTCTCCCATAAGGAAGGGCAAATTAAAGATTTATTTCAGAAAGACAAAACTGAGGATTTGCCCTGCAACTCTCACTAAAAGAAAATATCGAGGATTTTCTTGATGTTAAAATAAAGGAAAGTTTAAGATGACAGAGTAGGCTGCCAGATGTACCATTTTAAAAGGGACAGAAAACAACGGTACTGTCCTGTTTCAAACATACGTATGGTCAGTCTACTGACACCTTGAATTTAACCCAGTGAGACGAGGCTGATCATACATACCGTTCAAAGCAGAGCAGTACCATTGTTTTCTGTCCCATTTTAAATGGGACAGGAAGATTTAAAAGAAAATCCATTAAAGATTCAATACTGTTAAGATATCAGTTCTTACCAAAATTGATCAATAGGTTCAACACAATCTGAATCAAAATCCCAACAGATTTTTAAGATAAAAATGTAAAAAAAAAAAAGTATCTAGAATAGCCCAAACAACCAAATTGCAAAAAAAGTTGGTCACAATATTTAAATAGATCTCTCCCAAAAGAACATCTTTGAATATCCAATAAGTACATGAAAATAGGGTCAGTAATATCTTTAGTCATAAGAGAAATTCTATTTCATCCTTACACTGATTTTAAGACTTACTGTAAAGGTATGATAATCAAGACTGTTTGGCATTAACATGAGGCTAGACAAATAAATAGAATAGAGAGAAATAGATCTACAAATATATGTTTAACTGATTTTCAACAAAAGCACCAGTGCTATTCAGTGGGGTAAGGATTACCTTTTCAGTAAATGGTGCTGCAACAACTGGATAAACCTATTGGGAAAAAATCAACCTCAACACTCTTAAAAACTATTCAAGATGGATCATAAATCTAAACGTAAGAGCTAAAATTATAAAGCTTCTAAAAGGAAACTTGGGAGACTGTCTTTGAGACCTTGGAGTAGGCAAGGTGTTTTAGAGAAGGCATAAAAAGTACTGAATGTAAAATGCATGATAAATTGTAATTTATCAAGATACATTGGTTAAGAAATGAAAAGGAAGTCATAGATTAAGGAGAAAATACTGGAAAGAGAAAGAAAAGGAGAGAGAGATCTGAAAAAGAATTTTTACCCAGAATATATAGCAAATCATAACAAACAAACCCACAAACAACAAAATTGCAAAAAAAATTGGGCATAAGCACATGAAAATCTACTCTATACCATTAGTCATCAGGGAAATGAAAACCATAATAAAGTACCATTTTATAGCCACTAGAATAGCTTCAATTACATCAATATTGGTGGTGCACCTACCTTGGAAAACAGTTCGGCAATTTCTTATTTTATTAGTCTGTTGCTAGATCATGTATTACCCTAAAACTTAGCAGCTTAAAACAACAGACTTACTATCTCACAGTTTCTATGGGTCAGAAATCTAGGTGCAACTTATTGATGCCTCTGTCTCAACATCAGTTATGGGATTGCACTTAACTGATCACTTCAAATGCTTAATTGGGGGAGGATCTGTTTCTCAATGTACAAATCTTGTTGACAAGATTCAGTTCCCTATAGACTCTGGGAGTGACAACCTCAGTTCCTCATGGGCCTGTGGGTTCCCTCAGTTTCTTCGATCTCTCCATAGGGCAGCTCTCAACATGGCAGCTGGATTGCCTCAAAGTGAGGGAATAAGAGCACCAGCCCAAGATGGAAGCCATATTCTTTATATAACCTAATATTATACGTGACATCCCATCACTTTGGCCATATTCTACGTGTGTAGAGAAGCAACTCACTACACCCAGCCCATATCAAGGAGAATCACATAAAGGCATGAATCCCAGGAGGCATTCATTGGGGACCATCTTAAATACTGCTTTATCACACTTCTTAAAGACATACCCATTCTATAACCTAGTAATTCCCTTCATGGCTACTTATTTAAGAGAAATGAAAACTTTGTTCATAGTACTTTGTAACAATAGCCCTTAACTGAAAACAACCAAATATCTACCAACAGGAGACTGGATAAAGACTACAGATTTCAGTTATAAGATAAATGAGTCCTGGAGACCTTATGTACAGCCATGTTGACTGTAGTACATTATGATATATACTTGAATTTGCTAAGAAAGTAGATCTTAAGTGTTATCATATGGGTGATAAAATGTAAATATGTAAGGTGATGGATTGGTTAATTAACTTAATTGGCAGAATTATTTCAAAATGTATACATATATCATAACAATACATTGTACGCCTTAAGTGTATTTGTCAAACAAAAATATCTCTGTATTTCACTGTATGAAAATTTTTCCGCCATAAAATGTCATCTGAAATAAAAAATAATCCAGTTACATGAGAGACATATCTAAAACATAACCACAAAGAATGGTTGACATTTAAAAATATGGAAAAAATGTCTCCAGGGGAAATAATGACAGAAACAGAGTGAGAACTGAAGTAAGAGGCAAAATAGACTTTACAATAAATAAATTAGAATAAGGAGGATCACTATACATAGATAAGAAAGATAGAATAACTCTAAGCTGGTATTCATTTAATAACATACCTCTTTAGTAACTGATAGATCAGAACAGAACAATTAAAAATCTGAGTTAATAGACATATATGGAACATAACCCCAAGTGCAGAGCACATTTTTTTCAAATGGGCATGATGAGTATTTGTAAACATTGATACATGCTGGGTCAAAAAGCTAGTCTCAATTTTTATACAGAAAATGTTCTCTAAGATTATCCAGTTCAAAATAAATGTTCAAAAGTTTACAACCAATGAAGAAAATATGTCCTAGGAAACTCACATATTTAGAATTAAGGAAAATCCTTTTATAAAACTCATACCATATGAGAATTCATACTAAAATTAAAAATATACCTACATTATAAATCCTCCTTTGGGATGATGCCAAAGAAAAAGTACATAACTTTAAATGCACATATTCTAAATTAAGAAAGGCAAAAATTATTATAACTAAGACAACACATTGTAGAATTTTAGGCAACTGTAGAATTTTCCTAATTACTCTAGAACAAAGAGTGAAAGGGGAATTCAAGAACTAAAAATATACATTAACAGGTAAGATTGACAAAACCAAAAGTTAACTCTTTGATAAAGACCAATAATTGGTAGTACTGCTCCCAAGGGAAAGAAGAAATGAATAAAAATATTTGGAATGAAAAAAAAAAAAGTAACAATTACGGAGAACATTTTTAAAATGACAATATTATGAAATGTTTGCCAACAAATTTAAACCTTTATATGAAATGGAAAGGTCCCAAGAGAAAGATAATTTACTAAAACCCACCTGAGAAGAGAAACACAAAAGCTGTATAATTCTATAATTGTTTTTAAAATTTGAAATAAGACATTTTTCCATGCACAAGGATTTATCACTGAGTTTAAACATATAAGGGACAAATAATCCTAATCTGCCATACAAAATTCCACAATATAGAAAAGTAATAGAACCTAACAAAGGTATATTAAGAAAGAGAAATTACAGGATAAACTCACTTATGAACACAGATGCAAAATCCTATTATAGGTGGAATATAAAACTGAAAGTAACAAAGGCACAGAGACTTATGGACACACTCAATAGCTTGGTGATTGCCTGAGGGAAGGGGAGGAGGGGGGAGTGGGCACCAGCATTATAGACACACTCAATAGTTTGGTGGTTACCTGGGGAAGGGGGAGGAATGGGGAGGGAGAGTTGGCAGGGCAGGGGGCGGGGAGGTGGGAGTGGACACTGGAAATATGGTGATGGAAAGGGAGCTAATTCTGGGTGGTGAGCACATAATGCGATGCATGGGCGATGTGATGTGGACTTGTACTTCTGGAAACTATCTAATTGTTACTAATCAATGTCACCCCATTATATTTAACAATAAAAAAAAAATCCTTTAAAATTCAACAAAGAGTTTCAGAAATATACAGAAAAGGGTGAAGCCAGGATGGCTAAGCAAGTTGAACACTCACTTTGCAGCCCCGACATCTGAGAATTGAGTCCCAACCCCGGCCCTTATGAACGCATATGCTAAACAGGGGTGTGCTTTCCATGTGGCAGGGTGGGGGGCAGTTTGGATCCTACCAGGGCGAACTTCCATATAGGAGGCCCCCAATTCCGCCCCCAGTTCCACCCTCAGCTCACAGGTGCATGTCTCCCATGCGGGGGGCGCCTGACCGGTTCCCCCCCTGTGTGGCCCCCACCCACCTGTGTAGAATGAAACCGTGTCGAAAACTGATGACGTGCAACTATGGAAACTGCTCTGGGCCCTCCCTCTTCTCTCTGTCTCTATCTCTCTCTCTCTGTCAAAAACAATAAAATACATTTTTTAAAATATATATATATAGAAAAGATTATACATAAAGACAATGCTTGGTTAACACCAAAAATATCACAGAAGTGGATTATTGTTGGTAAAGTAATATAATTCATCACATTATTAAGGAGAAATATATTATCTCAAAATATAGAGAATAAAATGGTACTCAGCAAAGTTCACACTAATTAATGCTAAAATATCTTAGCAAAATAAGGGCAGAATGTAACTCTCTTATCTTAATAAAAAGTATTTGGGGAAAAAAATCATACTTTAAGTTGTTGAAAGTTTTTCTTTTAAAGTCAGCATTCCTTACTTTTAGTCCACAGAGTATTGGACAGTCCCGATATTGTCTACAAAGAAACAAAAATTCTAAAAAAATAAAAGGAAATATAACTGTCATAAATTAAAATAATTAATGCCTACCAAGAAAACCTAAAACAATGTGTGCACAAATAATGAAAACTAAGATAATTTACCAAGGTGTCACCTAAAGATCAACAACAACAAAAAATTGGACATCATACAATTAGGAGAAAGAAATACGGGCAAGAGAAATACTTTTTACAAAAATACCATTTTCAGTAGCCACAAAAGATATACTGAATGCACATAGAGAAAATTATTCAACTTGGCTGAAATAAATCAAAGAAAACATAACTAAATAGAGACAGATGTAATGTTCATGGGATCAAAATAAATCCCATCAAAATTCCAAAGGGGCTTCCTTGTAAAATTTAAATTCATTCTGAAATGTATGTGGAAGACCAAGAATAGTTAGGATGTTCTTGAAGAGTAAGGTAAGAGAACTTACCTTATGAAATACAAAGAATTTTAAGACTGTAATAAGTAAACTAAACTAATTATTGTCACAGAGGTAGACAAATAAAATAATGAAACAGACTAGAAAGCCCCAAAAGAAACCCATAGGTGTACATATGACAACCTTATTTGTTACAAAGATAAATATGAGCTTTTCAACTCCATATGTCGAGATCATTGATCTGTATATGTCCTGACCTCAACTTCAAACCAGACAGAAAAATTTATATCTGGTGAATTAGAGGCTTAAAGAAAAAGCTAAACATAAAGTTTTGAGAACACTATACAAGAACTTTATGACCTCAATGTAGGGAAGAGTGGCTCAAATAAGACACAGAAAGAACAAACTCTTGAGGAAAATATCATAAATGTGTGGACATTAAAATGTGAAACTTTATTTGTTCAAAGATGCTGAGCATAGAGTGAAAAGACAAACCACAGACTCAAAGAAGAAATTGTCAATCCTACAACTGCTAAATAATTTTTTTCCAGCATATATAAAGTACTACTATAATTCACACACAAAACAACAACAAAAACAATTATAATAGACAAAAGATATTTCACTGGAAAAGAATCTCAAATGGCTTAAAAACAAAGTAAAAGATGCTTAACTCCATTACCAATCTGGGAAATGCAAATTGAAGAGACAGTAGCATCCCATTTCACATTCATTTCATACCTAAACAATATCAAATGCTAGCAGGAAAGTAGAATAACCAGAACTCTATCTACTACTAGTGGGAAAGTATCTATCTAATAAAGCAGTAGATATGCATACCCTGGAAGCTAGCAATCCCACTCCTCAGAGATGTGTCATAGAGAGAATTTACAAATGTGCGCCAGGAGCCAGGCACAAGAATGTGCACAGATGCACTTTTTATAAAAACAAAAACCTGGAACCAGAAGGATGGACAAATAAATCATGATGTAAAATAATACCAGGGAAATCGAATATATGATACATCTCAGGAACACAATGTTGAGGCAAAACTGATGATACGTACATACATACATACATACATACATACATACATACATACAGTAGATAGATAAATAGTCAGTCAGTCACTAAAGAATACGGATGTGGCATATTTCTGTACATAAAGTTCAAAAACATGGTAGTAAGCAACATACTGTTTAAGGAGGCAAATAAAGTAATATTATAAAGAAAAGCAGGAACAGTAAACACAAATTTTATAATAGTAGTTGTTCTTGAGAGAAGGAAGTGGATGGGATTAAGAGGAACTCAGGGCATTACATAGGTAAGAATATTTTCTTTTTCCTAAAAAGGATGGTGAGTGTACAAGGTCCATTGCATTATCATTATTTATGCCATAGTTATATTTTTAGAAATCTTCTTTTGCATCAGTTACAAAAATTTAATGATTCATGGTAAAACAAATTTTAATGAGGAAAAACTACATATATCAGAAGCCCTGGTGGTAATCAACCAGACTAGAATAGCAGTGACTCCTGTAGTGAGCATCTCCATCACTTGCCATATACTATTGTGCAGAGAACTGTCGTTTTCCTAATGGTGTTCTTAGGGGTCATTCATTTCCATCACCGATCTAGCCTTTGTGTGCACCTGAGATGACAAGCTTTGCTTTAGAGCGGTGGTTCTCAAAGTGTAGTCCCTAAACTAGCAGCTTCAGCATCACCTGGTAGCACATTACACATGCAAGTGTTCAGGCGCCAACCTCAGTCAAATTATGGGGTTGAAGCCCCGCAATATATTTTAACAAGCTCTTGGGGGATTCTGGTATATTTGAGAACCACTGTTCTTGTAGACGTGGCCCAGCCCTTGGACTGCCCTTCCTCGCCATTCTTCCATTCTAAGTCTCTCCAGTCCTCCCAGAGAAGGGTTGCACTTTCTCTGAACAGAAGCCTGCCTCTCAGAGCCAGCAGGCCCCTCCATTGTGCACCCTCAGGTGGAAGCCTCCTTCCATTTTCCCTTGCTCAGTGCCATCTAAGCTGTCATTGTGTTGTGAGTCTGGGATCACAAATTCATTGATGTGGCTTCGCGAGCACTCTGTCTGCTCTCTGCAGACACGGGGCTCACGCTGAAACTCTTCTCACAATGGAAAGATGAGCATGTGTACAAACGCTCCAGTCTGCCTGACTGCAAAGGACGTTAAGGTGGGCTGTGAAATAGAAAGACAGCTGCCTTCTTCTCTCTGCTCCCAGGAAAGGACCATTCCTCCCTTACTGTAGACTTTCACAGTAGGAGACAGTTACAGAGGAGTTCCCTTGCTCAGCACCCTGGTACTTCCAAGGCTCAGAGGAGAAAAAAAGGTAGCAGTCTTTTTGAGTTCACTGTGGTGTGGAGCCCTCCTGCTGATCTGAGACCAAGGAAAGTGAGCAGGAGGAAAGTGAATGCTAGCGCCTATGAAATGCCAATGCTCCACCTGATAATGTTCTCCAACTTCTTCCCCTCGACTATCTTTGTGTATGAGTCATTCACTTTCAATGCTACATACCAAAGATGAACACAATCATCGTATCCTGAATTTGACATCACCAATGTCAACTGTTTAAGTAAGTTAGGAGAGATATACTGGGAAGTAAGGGAGCTGTCCAGAAAGTATCCAGCCATGTAACAGTTCTCTTTATATTGACAATGGCTGGATTTATTCCAGACAGTTTTTGTATGTGTCACTGAGCCCTACTTTTATATACAGAGACTGGCCTTGGAAATACAAGGGCTAATTCCATGAAGAAAAACATAATAACATTTAATTATGAAGAGCGGCATGAAAATATGCTGGACAGGCAAGAAGTCCGGATCTTCTAGAAATGATACGGTATAGTGGACAACATACTGGTATTGGTGTCCACAAAACTTGAATGTGAATCTGGGCTGTACACTTTTACTATACTTAGAATCCTGAGCCAGTCACTTATCTTAGTTTCCTCGTTTGTAATAATTAGGACCAAAGGAATAGCGACTGCTTAGGATTTTTGTGAAGACTAATGACATAGCACATATAAAGCACTTTGCATAGGGTCTATCACCTAATCAGTGCTTAACCCTCTCAGTGCTACCTTCTGCCAGCAGTACTAGCAAGGAATGCGAAGGGTAAGTAACTATGATCTACGTGTGAGCCAATATATTGGCCCTCTGCACTTTTCGCCAAGATGCAAAAGCTGATATATTGGCCCGTTGCACTAAAAGGGTTAATAAAACATAGCTGATGTTTGTGGCAAGAAATAGAACAAAGTCACATCAAGTTCTAAATGGCTGAATATGCTCAGGAGTCAATCAGATCTTTTCTGAGGAACTTATGAAGGTTTTGGTAAGAAAAATGACATATTTGAAACTGACTTCAGGAAGACATACTTGTGCATAAAGTACACTGGAGAAAAAGAAAAATTAGAAACAAAACTCATGAGGCAGTCAGAACAGTCCCAGTTGAAGATGAATTAGTACGCTGAGGGATGAGAAGCTATGAGCTACAAGTGAGTTAACAGGTCACATGAGGGAGGGGTGGAGGGAGCAGGGAGAGAGAGAATGTGGCATGAGGACGCTCACCTGGGAAGGTGACCACAGCAGTGCCACTGAGAAGAGTGTGAACAAAGTTGGAGTGGAGCAGCAAATACTATCAAAAAGGAAGTTTACGGTATGCCATAAGGAGACAGGTAGCAATGTTAGTGAAAACAGAAGACATTAGAGAGGCTGCGACAAGCTGTGTAAGTCAGCCACCCCCTCTGGGAAGTAAAGGGAGAAAATGGCACACCATCTTCCTGCTTCAAACATGAGAGGGGGTCAAGAGCACAGGAAGGAGTGCCTGCACAGTCCTCACTCCCTGTTGCTGCGGTAACAAGAACCCTCCTTATACTGACATGATAGTGAGAAATCCACATGCAAATGAAGTAAACCACAAATGACATGATAGTGAGAAAAACCACATGCAAATGACATCAATCATAATTCCAGCCAGAGCCACACCTACCAGTAGGTAGCACCAACTTGGGTAGGTCTTGTGAGGAGGAGAGGGTAAGGCCAGGGGGACTTTGGCCGCATATGAACTGGGGAGGTCAGAAAGGAAAGCATGCTGGAGCAGGAAGCTCACACCAATCCTTTCATGAGGCCTATCACCTGCACTTTCTCTTTATGACTGCAGTTGAGTCATTGTCAGGGGAAATGCAAACATCAGTAGCATGAGCTGCTGTCTGGAAGCAAACCTCAGGAACCCAGACCCAGGAGGTGTGGGACAGCCCTCTCGGCTTGGCAGCTCAGTGGTAGTGTCCCACTGGTCAGCTGGTTCTTCATGCCGCTTAGCAAAGCCCAAGAGGGTGTGCTGGACCCACAGGGAGGGGTGAAAACAGAGCATAATGTTCGCAGTTGGCAGAGAGGTGACATTCTTTATAACATGTGTCTGAAAGTTAGGAACACAAATGAAATACAAGAGATTAGTCTGAATTGGAGCAGTTTGAAAGTCATGTGAAGGTGCTCCCTAAGTTGGGACACTCTCTAATAGGGAGGAAGAGCGTCCTTCCTTTCTATTCAGCAATAATGCTAACACCTAGACTCTTCAGGGGACGGGTAATATTTTTCACATGAAACAAGTTAGGCAAAAATCTTTCTTAGGAGTATTAGCCTGTTTTGCCACAACAATTAACATAGAATGTGGCTGATTTGCCTCTTAAATTATTTTTTCATTTATAGCCAAAACAATTCACTCTTTCAGGGGGATGCTTATATGTGTGTTCACAAACACAGAGACACGTAACCACCGCTACGCTCAAGATACAGCATGAGTTTGATCACCGAAAAGCTTACTGTCCTCATGCTGTCCCTTTGCAGTCCAGTCCCTTCCCTTCTCTAACCCTCAGCAACCACTGATCTGCTCCAAATCGCCTTTTGATAACTATGTACTTGAGTAAGGCCCAAACAGGGCCTTTCTTTATGACTCGTTGGCACAATAATAGTAACAGCGGTAACTGTCATAGTTAGTACATATGATGCACTTCCAGTGCACCAGGCACCATCTAAAGCACTTTGTAGATGAGGAAACTGAGGCTTTGAGAAATTTTGGAAAGGAAAGCAAAGGAGAGAGGAGGGAAGAAAGACTTGTCCAAGGTCAGATAATGGCAGCCTGTGGCTTGACTCCAGGCATGTCTAACCTGCCTCTGTGGAAGACACAGAACAAAGGACAAAGTAGAAGGACTACCTACCAGTTTTAGGAAGCTCTGTTTAGACCTGCGATTGCCACACTCTAAAACTAAATGAAAACTTATGTAGGAATTTGGCTAATTATACCAATAAAGCAAAAACTGATTGGGTATAAGATAAAATGAAGCCAGGATCCTCGACCTCCTTCCTCACCACCTTTGTGATTTGCAATGAAGATAAAGCCCGGATTATGTTCTCCCTCATCAACTTGGTTTGTAAAGCAAAGCCAGAAAAATTACCTGATCAGATGCTCAAATACTATTGCAATGCTCTGAGAACATCAAATTTCCTCTTAACTTTTCAAAACAGAAAGAAAAGAACAACTGAAATGGGATCATTAACCTTAGTCTTGTGTGTATTTCAGGTTGGAGTCCCCAACCCGGTCTCTGGTGATGGAGGCCCCAAAGGGAGTAGAAATAAATGCAGAAGCCGGCAATATGGAAGCCACCTGCAGAACAGAGCTGAGGCTGGAGTCCAAAGACGGAGAGGTAGGGTGAGAAGGACACGGGTCCGGAGACACACAGCCGCAATCAGCCAGCCTGTCCCAAAACTGATCTGTTACTCCCTTGGCCACTGAAGTTGTTTCTACACTGTGACAACAAAAGGTGCCAATCCGAAGGTTCCATGTCTGGAGCAGATATGCTGAATAAGACAATGATAAGCCAAACCCACATCCCATAAACATTATGACTCATTACTTGTAAGATGCTGAGATAACAGCATGTATTGCAAGTACAGAATTATACATATGGCTATAAAACTGAATGCTACTTCCAAATTCTGTCTCTTGTCACCTTCACACAAGATTTAGGTAGCTGGCATAATTAAGCTATACATCACACACCTCTGGCTAGAGATGAACATAAGTTACCTGCTGTCATTTTTTAAAGTTTATGTTGTATGTTTCTACTTTCCTTGAGAATGGAGAGTCAGATGCAATAGCCATCCCAAATCAGAACAAGCCGAAACTTCGACAAGAGGATGACAGAATACTGATTTTTACCCCAACACAATCCCACTTTGTTGAATGGAAGAGCTGCTCCTGATTTTGCAGGCACTAAGCCAAATCCCCAAAGAAAAGATGACTCAACTGCAAGCTTTTAAAAATCCCTTCATTGTGTTCATCAGTGAGGTTTTTCTATTTAAGAATGTTAAAGAGAGGAGGCAGTGCGCTTTTATTTTTAAAGGAAAGCTGTTTCATTGTTCGTACCCACTTACAGGTGATACCAGTCTCTCGCTGCCTCTGTACACCGAGCCTGCCTTTCTGTTTGGCATTTGCTATATTTGTTTTAAAGAGCTAGTCAGATAGAGCATCAGTTATGAAAACTGTCTCTTCAAACAGCCCCAGACTCCACACACATTTAGAAATAGTGACTACATCACATCTGCAGTTCATAGCTGTCAGAATCTGGACTCTGGAGGAATTGGTGATATCATATCTGTCACTTAAGTCCAAAAATTGCTGCATATTTTTGAAGACTCACCCTGCAATCAGGCATGTTTAGGGTCCAAGACATCCCATAGTAAATAAAATTGTGAAGCCAGCATTTCCAGATTTATTTTCGCTCTAGGGCTCTAGTCACGTTCTATGTGATAGACTTTTGCAAAATGCTAACTTATGCAGCATCGCCAGCACACTGTTGTCTTGCTAGAATATAAGCTCCTGTGAGGGTTAGAGACGTTATCTGTCCTATTCACCTCTGAACCCCCAGTGCCTACCATACTCAACACATACTAGGTGCTCGTTCAACTTCAGTTGAATATTCATCTGCTGCTTCTGAATGTCAAGAGAATGAATGACAGCCTCCTAACTCTTTCCTTCCTGTTTACTCTTCAGATTAAGTTAGATGCTGCGAAAATCAAACTACCTAGACTGCCTCACGGATCCTACTCGCCCACAGGAACGAGGCAGAAGGTCTTCGAGGTTTGCGTCTGCGCCAATGGGAGGTTATTCCTGTCCCAGGCAGGAACGGGTTCCACTTGTCAGATAAACACAAGTGTCTGCCTTTGAGAGACTATCCACAACGGACATTGTTGGCGGCAGAAGGCCTTTTTTCTGGCTTCAGACACTGGCTGCCAACTATTTTTACTAGAACACAGAAAGCCTATCAAAGACCTTGTGTGTGTGTGTGTGTGCGCGCACGCGTGTGTGCTTGTATGCGTGACTGGGTTTGCGTGTGTGGGTGGATATAAATATATATAAATATATATAAATAAATATATATATCCTCTGTATAAAATGAGGTTTCAGTACAAAAGGAACCATGGGTGACCCTGTGATACCCACTGTCATCTCCATCCCCACCTCGCCACCTACATGATCAGATCGAAACACTAATTCAGGCCCAGTACCCCCTAGACCCCTCAAAGTCACACAGTATATTGGACACTTACCAAATATCCATCTATATGTCTGAACAAGAGCACATCTTCTCCTTTAGTGTCATTACAAGGTAGTGATGGCGGGAATCTCCAAGTCACACTCAAGTGCTGAGACCTCTGAAATGAAAATAGACACTTGGTTTTCTTGTGTAGCTTTAATATGGCCGGTCTACTTGTCCCTCTTCAAGTTAGGTATGGGGCCATGTCATAGAAGTCCTCCATAGAAACTCACAATGGCTCTTCTACCTTTGCACTCAAATGTTTGGGGGCCTTTTTAGATACATGAATGAGGAGAATGCATTTTAGCAAAGCTTCAACAGCTCACCCAAATCCTGATTGCTCACTTTTTTCAAACTCACTTATTATCCCCCAGTCAAAATAGGAGTTGTAAATCAGCACAAAACAGGGTAACAGCTGCGCCTTAGCCAGCTGGAAGTTACTCAAATGGCCTTACAGGCAAGGAATAAATGGGTGATATGTTTCTGTTCAAAGGGGGAAAAAATGGCTTAAAATGTGTTACGTCCTCACTTCCGACTTACTCAGCAGACTCCAGCTCAAAATGACTGGGTCAATCAGAAATCACAGGAGCGGAACCCCTACCTGAAGAAGAGCCATTTGGAGATGGAAGTTTAATTAAGAGTAGCATTGGGACCGTAATTACTTTTACCTAGTCCTTGGGATTTGTAGGTCATTTAGAGACATGCCTTTAGTTTTAAAGGCATGAACACATTCACTGGCTTCAATCTTCTGATTTTTTTTTTTTTCAGTGTTGGGATAGTCCCATTCCTAAATCCATCCTTATGTTTTCTCCAAGAATAGTCGATCTTAAGTACTACACACCCCCAGCACTGCTCACTGAGATGTAATATAAATTCTGTCAAGTGTCTTTATCAGAATCCCTGTGTCCCCTGGGGCCCAGAAGCAGCACTCTTAATTCCCGCCATCAGCTACCTCTCACCACTCCACCTCCATGGTCATGCTCCAGGGTCACCCTGGCCACAGCTCTTGTGCTGGGACAGGGGATTACACACCGTCTCTGTTCAAAGAGGGGGAAACGTGCCTGTGCCTTAAGTCAATGCACTCAGCAAGGAGAAGCACATCCTATTTATCTTGTTGCCTGTAGTTTATTTTGGGTGACTGGAGGGGAACGGTTTAACAATGACTAGGCATCTTCAAAGAAGGTAGACAAGCCAAGTGGCCGACAGATGTGGACCCTAAGGACCCCAGGATGGAACATAACTGGCTTAGTCAGTTCTGGATGCCGTGTGGCAAGGAATGGCCCCACAATCCTAAATGAAATTGTACGGGCAGTCCTGATTGGCACTTGTTTGGGTTTTCCTCAATAAGGCTCTCATGTGTTTCCTCACAA
>PVKE010011936.1:0-39265 GCA_004027555.1 Craseonycteris thonglongyai | reverse complement strand
CAGGGGCATATAGGGCAGGAACAGGGCTGGGGGCCTCCTACATGGAAAGCACGCCTGGGACGGGAGCCAAACCAGGAGCCTCCCACATGGGAAACTCGCCCTGGTAAGAACCAAACTGGGGCTCACCCCAGTTCAGCATATGGGTTTGCACAGGCTGGGACAAGGACACAATCCTCAGACCCCAAGGGCTGTAAGATGAGCACTCAACCCGCTGAGTCATCTGGGCATCCCCAATTTCAATTCTTTTAATGAGGAAATTAAGGCACGAAGAGATCAGGTGACTTCTTTCTGGCTCAAGTATGAAGGCACTCATGGAAGTGAGAAAGGTCTGAAGCCTGTGAGTCTTTAGCTGCCCATGACTACAGCTCCCCCACAGAAATTTCCCCAGCATTCTGCCAACATTTTCCCAAGAAGCACAAAACCTCATCTTCCAAAAAAGATAACAACTTGTAGGAAAGACACAGCTAGCTACCTCCCAAGTCCATTCTTCCCTTCCTCCTTAGAAACAGGCCCAGGCCCCTGGCCTTTAGTTGGCAGGGGGCTGTCTGCCTCCGTTGCAGCTAAGTGTGGTCATGGGTTCAGTTCCAACAAGATCTGAGGACAAAGTCTGACTACGAGTTCTCGGGCAGTGTGCCGGCCTCCAGCCTGGTGTCTGGAATGCCGACAAACTGGCTGTAGCTCTGTCCGCCATGCTGAGCAGGAGGCCCTGGGCTTCCCCCTGGGGGAGGTAAGGCACAGCTGTCCCTGTCCACTTCCAGAACTCAGTACAGGAAAGAAAAATACATGCCTATCTCGACTAGGACACTTTTCCTTCTTCTTTTTTTTTTTTTTTTCCTATCATACAGCCTAATGTTGATCCTAACACTTTAACTATTCCCTACTTATATCCAATGGTAGAGAATGTCACCATCCTGGCATGCTGAGAGCTGGGGATAAGGAAGGATACTATTTTAAATTTAAGTTCATTAACAGACCCATTTTTTCAGAAACAGACCTTTAAATAAAGCATTCTCAAATTTACCCTGTAGGCCATGGTAACTACATCCTCATAAGACTATATAAACATAATAAGATTCATTTTGTAATAGTTATATTATACAAGAGTTTCTCTCTAACATAATCAACTTTTATAATCCTAAAAAAGGGGACCAATCCCATTTGTAGACCTGCCTGAGTAGCAAGCTCAAAAAGCCTTAATATACCGGATTCCTGTTTACTGCCCCAAACTCTTAATAGGTTTGCTTGCATATTTAGTGAAGTTTTTACTCATTACAGTCATTCCATTAAATGAGGTTCACAGTCTAAACCAGGGGTGGCAAACCTTTTGGTGATTGAGTGCCAAAGTTTATGAAATAAGAGTATACTCGCTCGACTCACATGCCAACCCATTGAGTCAGATAGAGGTATCGATTATTTTTATGTCTATAAGAGCATAATTTTTTAAATGGTATTCACAGCTCCGTGTGCCGAAATAATTGCTCCGCGTGCCACTTTGGGCACGCGCGCCATAGGTTCGCCACCCCCGGTCTAAACCATGAGCTGCTAGCTGCCCACAAACACTGGTATAATCCTTAACAGTTGACAAAACAGCCAACCAATGGGAGTGCAGCACTGTGATATCCAGCTCCAAGGAGTGACATGGGGATTACTGCCCTGGGATTTGATCACCTCTCTTCTAATCTTGTTTGAAATGACTCCATCCCACTACAGCTTAGAACTCTCTTGGCTGCAGAAGGCACTGAGGCTGTGCTGGCTTCCGTAATGAGGCCAGACCCACAAAACAGACAGGTGGCACGAGGCCCTGAGATCATCAGGGTTGGTGAACATGTGGGGACACAGCCCAAGTCCCCAATGCAAAAGGCCAGTGTCACCTCAGGTTAGAAACTGATGGAGATCAACTTTAAAACTTGAATGCTTCTTAACAACCAAATCAGTATAAAGTGGTACGGTGGTCACAAGAGCACCCTTTCTCTTGGAGCCAGTCGACTAACCCCGCAGACACCCCTCACCACATCAGAACCCATATGTTGGCTTTTCTTCTCTCTTCAACTAGCAAGGCTAATACCTCGGTTGGGAAAGACATCATGCTAATTAAAGATGGAGTAAATAATTAAGTTGACTCAAAATGCAAAGATCTGCCTCCCTCCAGTAAAGTTACCCAAAATACCAGGCGGTTCAAAGGCACCTATAATGATAATCACAAAATGTGTGCCCTGGACAATCGCTCATAGGACACGGACTATTTGCAAGACTGTGCCCAGGTGCCTGTTCTCATAGGCTGTGCAGTGTTTCAGGAGAAAGCTCACAGGGAAAGAGGGCGAGAGCTTTTCGTGAAGGCAGCCCTGGGACACGGTAATGACTCTTCCTGGAGGAACAATACTCAACGTAGTTGTGTCCATGTGAAACCCTTTGTATTTTTAATCAGTTTATGCTTTAATGATTACTTTAAATCCATGTACCCTTAATGTAAAAGGTCAGGAATGGATAACAGGAAATAAAATAGGTCAAAAATAGAGTAAAAGTAGATCAGAGAGAGGTAAGTGGAGAATCAGGAAAGGATGTCAAGCTGTCAGGAAGAGTGAGTCCAGACCTGACAACTGTGTGTAAATATCAGGGGAAAGGACCAGGGAGTCCAGTGGTCCCCATCGCTCCATGGACAAAGACAAAGCTTTGGGCTTCAACACAAAACAGGGGTACTGTCTGCAAAGGGCTTTAGGAGGAATGTGGGGATAGGACACAGGGTGAAGGAGCCAGGGAAATGCCCCAGATGCTCCATCTGGACTAGAAACAGTCTGGTTTCATGATACACAGGCAGCTTCAATCTCCATGGACATATCCAGGGTCCCCTGGGGGGAGGTGACAGCAAGTTTCTTTACTGTAGAAAGCCACTGCTGAATCATTGCAGAGGGGAGAGAAAGCAAAAGAGTAAAGAGGCAGCTGTTTGACTTCCAAAGCCAGTCTAAAGAAGCACTTCCCAAAATACAAGTGTGTGTGCGTGTCACCCAATGCCAACCACAACAAGAACACACAACATGTCACCCATCAGCCCTCTGGACTATCACAACTCCACTCCAGTGTTTAAGGGAGATCTGAGGAAGGAAGAAATGAAGGAAGGGGGTAGTAGGTTCAAGCATGACTTCATCAAGTCACCACAAGTTGGGGGCAACATCCAATATGCCCTTCTCTGCCACCTGAGGTGGGCACTGTCCACCAGCAGGGTGTTTCCCTAAGACCAATTCATTTACCACCCCCCTCTCCTCTTCCAAACCACACAAGGAAGTGTTTGGGAGATTCTAGGGTAGGTTGACATTTCTTGGCACATAGTTCTGTCAAACATTCCATTTTATTGGTCGTTTGATGATCACTCCATTGTGTAATCTGATCATTTTGTTTAACAATTGTATATGCAGAACATAGTCAAAGCAATGAATAAGAGATGTGAACGTACTCAATATTCTACCCCACACAATCACAAGTTTGTGTGTGTGTGTGTGTGTGTGTGTTTTAAAAGTGTCAGTAGGGCAAGCTGGAATGGCTCAGTGGGGCAAGCACTCACTTTGCAGCCCTGGAGTCCGAGGATTGACTCCTGTAGGGGCCTATGCGGGAGGCTCCCGGCCCAGTTCCTGAGCTTTGCAGCCTCATGCCCACCTGTGGAGTGAAACTATATGGAAAACTAATACTGTCACCTATGGAGAATGCTCTGCCCCACCCCCACCCCCACCTTCTCTCTGTCTCTCTGCGTCTGTCTCTCTATCAAAAAACAATAGAAATAAATCTTTTTAAAAAAAAAATGTCAGTAGAAGATTTAGCTGGGTCAGTGACCACCTGACCAAAAGTTTATGAGCCAGGCCCCTCCCACTTCCCCCTTCCCCTTCTGCCCACATCCTTCTCCTCTGACCTTTGCTGGTGGTCCCTCTCCTCTCAGAACCTTCTTCTTCTGCAACATTTCCCCTCAGTGGTGCCCTGGGCAGGAGTCAGAGCTGGGATGTATCCAGCCTTTTGAATGCATTTTTAAAAACAGGGACACTGTGGGCAAAACAGAGTTGTCAAGACTGTAAAGTCAAGGTAGAGAATGATGTCCCACCCACATTGATCCAGAGCCTTGCAGGCACAGATCTCTCCTACTTGTATCATTTAATTCGTGCAACTGCATGGGTGGGCACTTCCCAATTTCACAGATGGGGAAGTAGGCTCAGATTCATGTCCAGCATTGTCTCCTTCCCCCAATCCAACCTGCCCCCTCGAAAAACAGACACAGACACCACAAAGACATGACTGCATATGCTCTGTGTCACAAATAAACACCTGAATGAAAGAATGTATATTACACCTGTCCCAAAGGCAGTCAAGGTGACTTGGGAGTTGTCCTGTCACTGTTAAACCACAAAGGATTGCAGGAAGAAATCACAGGCAGCAGTGGCTCCATTGGGCCAGATGTCTATCTTTGTCCCCCTCCCTCTCCCCTCCCCCACCCCCTGTAGATAAGTATGCAGATCCACCCTGGAAGGAGAAGAATTGGTCAGAGTTACACTTTAAAACTCTGAAAAACTGACCTACTCATCCCCTGGCCTACTCAGCTAATAGACACCTCTCGTTTTAGATGACTGGTTTTCCATCACAGGTCTTTTCCCCAGGAAAAAACCCCGTGTGTACACATGTCCAATGTAGCTCCCTCCTCCCTGTGCTCAACACTTGGGTTTGATACATTTTTACCAAAACCCACAGTAAGAAACATTCACAAAGTAACAATACCCAAACATATACCACATGCAATTAACTACCTGTTTTATCAAAAAATGTTTACCCTTACAAAAAATATATTTGGATATTTTCTAATTTATTTCAAAAAAAATTTAACTTCAGGTTACAGCCTCAAATGGATTTCATAAACCACCGCCATTGGAAAAACACTGTTCTGGGCCATCCTCCAGCAATCTTCCCCCCCCCCCCCTCCCCGTGCTGTCCTTCCTTGATAATTAGCATCAGTGTGGTACACACAGCTCAGTGCAGGCTTCCTCACCATCATTCTACGGACTGGGGTGAACCTTGGAAAGTCAAGAAAATATAGAAATACTTTAGCTCACTAGTTCCAGGAAAAATTTGGAACAGTGGGCTATTTTGATCTCACAAATTATAGCATGAGGAGGCTATTTTACTTCACCCAAACATAAAGTTGGAACTATAATTATGAAAGGGAACAATAAAGTAGGTTATTCTGGGCAAACCCAGACAGTGAGAACTACAAACTGCCACTGAAAGTAGTTCCTTAAGCCAATTCCTTAAACATTTCTCAGGCCCCTGCTAACAGTACTGCTCTGGAATTATTCTGATTGAGTAAGGAGGAGCAAAGTGTGTAAACTTTATGCGTATGCACACACTTTGGAAAGTGAGTCACGAGAGCAGACCTGGGCCAGACACAGGTTGTCATCAGCGCTGCTTCCTTTATTTAGCATGGAGACCATAGGAGGATATGGGCCTCACTCAGAGGAGCTGGAGAGGCTTCAAGCAAGGGAGCTGGGAAACATGGAGGTGGAGGAGGGGCAATAAACCAGGTGTGGGGCCAGCACCAGGACAGCAAAGCTGCCCATTGGCTCCTTAAACACTTCCCATGCCCCTTAGTTAACACTGCAGCCAACCACCCCACATTCACTCTCCCTTCTTCCTACTCTGGGACCTATCCTCTCTGGATTCAGGAAAAGTCAGTCTTCTGCTGAGTGGCTATGGTCTTGATGACAGCAATTCTCGTACTTGATCTTGTACCAGAATCACTGGGGCCCCATTCCAGAGTTCCTGACTGGGGGGCTGGGGACTGAGCTGCATGTTGACCAAGTCTCAGGTGATGCTGATGATGCTGGGGACCACACTTGCAGGGATACTCCTAAAGCCATTAGCACACACCACTCTGACAGCGTCAGGTTCCTGGTCCAGAGGCCGCATGACTCTCACTGCCCCCCGCCCAGAGAAAAAACTGGCAGACACTGTGGCTGGGGACCAGCTGGCACGTCTGCACCCCTGCTCCTGTTGGACCCTAAAGACCATCTCATAACCATGATCAGACTGACCCTGGGCTGAAACCAGCAGTGATGGCTGCAGAGGGAAGAATCTAGGTCCATGATGAGACTGAGGAACTGCTAACACAGGACTCCAGTGCTATGCAATAATAAACGTCCATACTGTTTACTTGGCAGCCAAGAGCACCCCAACTGACACACCCTGTCATCCAGGGAGACCCTTGAACTGGGCCTGTTTCCTCATAGGATGCAGTTCCCCAGAACCACCCACCTGCCTAACTGTATTTCCCTCACATGTCTGAAATTGGTACACCTGGGTCTTCCTTTGTGAAAATTCAACCTGATTAGTTAGAAAATGCAGCAACTGAAATGCAAGCAACACAGGAGAGGGAAGGAAAGGAGTTCCACACTCTAGAGCAGAGGTCCCCAACCCCCAAGCAGCAGACCAGTACCAGTCCATGGCCTGTTAGCAGCTGGACCACACAGCAGGAGGAGAGTGGCAGGCGAGTGAGGGAAGCTTCATCCCTATTTACAGTTGCTCCCTGTCGCTACTGCCTGAGCTCTGCCTCCTGTCAGATAAGCATTAGATTCTTATAGGAGCGCTAACCCTACTGTGCACGCACATCTCCCTGTCCCTCTTTCCCGTCAATTAAAAAGTTGTCTTCCACAAAAATGGGCCCTGGTGCCAAAAAGGTTGGGGATCACTGGCCTGGAATGAATTAACTTTACCAGACAGTTCCTATAACAGCAACTGATACCAGTTGTTGAAGGGCTGTGGTAGAGATGCAGGGGCAGTAAGCTGAAAGAAAGGCAGAGGGTTAAGAGGCCTCAGAACCCTGCCTTGTAAGGGTATCAGGAGCAGTGTGAAGGAACTCCAAGTCAGGAGAATGGGAGGTGTCTGAAGTAACAGGCTCAGACACGGTCCCAGGAATGGAGCTGGGAGAATATAAATGCTGTCCTCCTTCAGAGTCCCCTCCCCTCCTCCTAGGGACCAGAGGACACCCTTCCGTCTTTCTGGCCCTACTCCAGGAAATGGACACCTCATTTTCATCACCAAAGCATGACCCTACTGCAATGGATACTACCTGCTTCTGAGGCCCTTGCCAAGTGAACCTCATTGAACAGACTCCATATGGAAAGACCTGCAGTGTCTCACCTGCCCCAGATTAGGGGCCAGGGGCAAGCACCAGGGGCCAGGTGAGCTGGCTGGCAGGTATAGAACAGGGCACGAGCCAGCTGTGTGTGTGCAAAGATCAGAAATGCAGCACCCAGGGCCCTGGCTTCTTGCTCCCCAGCCAGGTTATGGAGAAAGGGATAGTTAAGAGATAAAACCCACAGAGAAAAAGCTGATGTAAACCCAAACTCCACACTGCCTGCACCTGCTCTGTATGTGAACAGCTGACATCCCTGAGTGCTTAGCAGGCGCCAGGTGTCACTGGGGAGTGCCCCCAATCAGTTCTCACTGGGGTGAGACCCCGGCCCAGGTCCTGCCCTGTGCAGCCCCGGACCCACCTGTGGGATAAAACTATGTGGAAAAACCAATAATGTGCAACTATGGAGACTGCTATGGGCCCTCCCCCTTCTCTCTGTCTCTGTATCTCTCTCTCTCTCTGTCAAAAACAATAAAAATAAATCTTAAAAAAAACAAACCATGTCTTCTTTATCCATGAGATTGGCAAAAAGTAATAAGATTTATACTCTTCGGTGTTGGCTGAGTTAAAGGGAAAAGGGCAGTTTCACACACTAATGGAAGGAATACAAATGCTAATGCCTCTTGGAAGTGGGGGAGGAGGCAATTTGGCAAAACTATCAATTTAAAATTACTCTCTGACCCAGATATTCTATTTCCAGGGATCTAGGAGACTGAGATAGTCTTTCTGAGTGTTAAGAATTATATGGTTCACAGATTCCACACCATTTTTAGAGCAGGAAGTTGAAACAATCTAAATGCCTATAAATAAAGGATAGTTACGTTTCGGTTCATCCATACTCTGGAATACAAAAAAAAAGGAGGGTGGGTGGGGGGCTTTCCATGTCAGTACACATAGATCTCCAGGCACAGCAGCAAATTTAAAAAGCAAATCAGAGAAAAATTTTGTCAAATGTGTCTACAACTATGTCTACAATGAGAACAACTGTCCATTGAAATGGCCTAGAAGCAATAACACCCCAGTAGTAATGATTACACCTTGTACCATAATCTTGCTTTTAAATAGTCTCCACTAAAAGGAGCCAGGAAGGACTCTGGTGAAATGGCTGATTCCAGGGCTGGAAAATACAGGACGAGTCTTGAAGATTTTGTGCCAAAAACTAAAGAAGTCTTCAGAGAATGGTCAAGACATGTCAAAAGGACATTGAGCCAATGTAATGGGGCTCTTACAGGCCAAGTCTGGGACAATTTAAGCAACAAGTAAATGAGCGTAACAGACTAATCTACTGTGTAAAGCAGGAATTCATGAGTGCAGAGATGTAAATGAAAGAAATGGGCAAAAGAAAAGTTCTTCCTTTCAGTACAATTCCAGGAAGTGTATAAAGAATAATAAAACTGGAAAATCACCATCTGTCAACTAGCATCATAACTGACTCAGGTGAGACTCTTCAATGGTTTCTATTTAGAACTAGTGATGAAGCACCAGGAGTTAAAGGTATATTTACATAGTCTCAAGTTATCTTACTATGAGATACATATTATGTGAGGGAACTGGGCAGACACAGCCTTAATCAAGGACTCAAAGTTAACGTGACCATGGAATGGGACTAATCAACAGCATCTTAGACTCACTAAGACTGCTGCTCAAAGGAAAAGAAAAAGGGGGAAAAAAGAAAGAAAGAAAGGAAAAAAGAAAAATTAAAAAAGAGCATGGTGTGCATACATATGAAATACAGGTAGTTTCCTGGAGGTTAGGTTCATGGTGGCATCTTCCTTAAAAGCACAGAGACACAACGAAGTGGGCCTGCCCTTGTATTAACGTTGGTCTCCCCAGAACATGCTGTCTTCACAGAGCTTCTGGTCCAGGATGTCTGAAAACCAGCTCACTAATCAAGTTCCACAAAAGAGGCAAGGACATAATCAAGCCTTCTTCACTGCAGTTTTGTGTTATCTTTTTCCTTGGTGACAGCCAAAGCATCCTGGCACTATGAGTAGCTGATGATGCTTTGGGGACTTGCCTGGAATACATAATCTATAACGGACTTTTTCATAAGAAACCAGGATAAAATATAGTCTTGGCCCAAGTCTCCCCCTCCACTCTATCTTACTAAATTCTTGAGATGTTAAGCCATGGGGTAGGGGTCGGGGTCGGGGTCAGTTGGTCCTACACATCTTTCCATTCCATTCATCTGGTGCATCTGCAGATTTGCTGGCTAAGAAGAATGCTCATATTCGGCAGGTGGCTAAAGGGACTTAACAGGGTCAACAGTTCTATCATCATACATCATGTCTCTCTGATGCTCCTTAAAGTGACTTTTTTCTAAAAATCCTAATATTCAGTGTAACAGTAATATGACAACATACCCATTTCCAAAACAATAGGATAAACTATGTCTCCCCTCGACTTTGCCTCTAGTTGAAAGATAGGACTTACACCTGAGCAGATAAACACTCTGAGACGGCATAAGCCAAACGAAAACTAACTAAATAAGTAAAACTGCTACTAGAAGTAGGACTAATTCTGTCTCTGAACTCAGCTGTCCTTTCTCTTTGAATCTGTCTAGGATCCATTCATTTAACCCTATCTTCAGGGCAAACCATCCCAGGAACTCTGGCTTATTGCTACAGAGATGTGTTTACAAGACACTGCAGGGCACAAGGCCTTGTGGGGCTCTGTTCACAGACACCACCACCCCTAGGGTAGCACATGGTCTCCTGAAATCAATCCTCCAACAGAACAACCACAATGACCCTCCTACGTGGACATTCTTCTTTCTTCAAAGAAACCAATAAACTGAATCTTCCAGGAGCAAACATTTCTGCAAAGAATCCCCCAAACAAAGGTCCTAGCCTAGATCCAAAGGCAAAAGTCCTGTTAAAGAAAGCCTGTTTGCAACCAAAGAAAAATCAGGCTTCATTCTAAGCTAACCTACAGCTATCCTGTGCACGTTACCAATGCCAACATCTAGACTGCAAAGCACTCAGAAAAGTAGATTCTGTTCTCACCTTCAGAGATAAGAAAATTCAGAACTAGAGTTAGCAAGTGGCAGATCCCAGATTCACACCCAAGTCAACCTGTCTGTCCACCCCCCAGTGGCTGGCCCACAGTCCACACAATCCACTGTGAACAGGGATGAATCAGGAAGAATCTCATTGCAACATTCAAACTGCCACCCCACCCTCTTCCCTTGGTTTAGATGCCCTAAGGAGCAGGTGACAAATCAAACTCTCCTCTTAAACAGCCCCCCAACACAAAATACAATCAGAGGCAATGCAAAAGACAAGAAGATGGGCTTTCTCGTTGCCTATAATTATTTCTCACCCAGAGGAATACTTTCATGACTTGTCATTACAGATGAACTAAGGCAGGAGGAACACAACATTATGTAATGTCAGAGGGCAGGCGACATGGGGAAGGGAAAGCCGAGCCCACAAAGGCATAAATTTACCTTTGACATTTTGAGTGTTTCAGTCCTCTATGGCCTACACATTCATGATTGGCTTTTCAAGAGAGGGTCACGGCTCCCTGCAATGTCTCAGGCCTCAATTCATTGACTAGCAAAGCCAGAAAGAAACAAAATACAAAAAGCAAACATGCCATAAATGTTGTGAGGGACCAGGGGGCCCGGAGCGAGGGCAGAGTTGTGAGGATGGGCGGCAGATTTCCCACACTGAGCTGCACGTTTATTTTTACCCGGTGTGTTGACACACGAAACACGGCAAGGCCTTCAGCGTCTGGAGTCGCCAGATCCTCCCTGGAGACGCACCAGGCAGGCGCCGACCGGCCCGGGGCGCCGCGACCCGCTCCCCTCGGCCCAGGACGCCGGCTCTGCACTGGCCCTGGTGCACGGGGCCGGACGGGTGTCCGAAGACGCGCCCGCGACTGAACCACTAGGCTGCTGATTCCCATGACAACCGAGGCGCTGTCCGCATCCGGCGCTCAGGGTGTCGGGATGCGCGCCGCGCCCCACCGAGGGCATCCCGGTCCCGGATCCGTGGTGCCCCGGGCCCGCCCGCCCTCAGGCCCACCTGCCCGCCCGGCCCACCTACCTACCTGGCGCGCCCCGACCCGCGGCGCCAGCGCCCTGCTGCCCTGCCGTCCTCGGTCCTCGGGGCCGCGCGCCCGAGCCCCGCAGCTGCAGCGCTGCCTCTGGGTCGCCAAGTCGTGGGTTCCGGCCCGGCTCTAGGCGCTGGTCCTCTCCGCCCGGCCAGAGGCGCCGACCCCGGCCGCGAACCCGTCGCAGCCCGAACCCCCAGCGTCTCCGCCGCTCTGGAGGCCGCACAGCCCCGCCCCGGCCCGCCCTCGCTGCGCATGCGCCCCGCCGGGTCCGCCTTCAGGACTTGTGAGTCCTACTCGTGGGTTCCCGCGAGACCCCACTCTACGCTGGGATTGAACCGCCTGCAGGGGTCTTGGACCTGTGCACCTAACTGAGGCCCTGACGTGTCCCAATGGAAGACGGTTCCTTAGGAAAGCGCCACCCGGGGACAAGTTCTCCGTTTGTCCGCAGGGTGAGCTTGCCGCCTGTGGTGCAGGTGCACTCAGCCCAGCGAGGTGTTAGGAAACGCTGCACTGTCAGCCTAGAAACAGGCAAAATTAACAGCAAACTGTGAACATGCAGATAGACAGAGACTCTGCTAACATCCTTCCAGGCCTGTGCTGGCATATTGTGTGAATATGCTTTTATAGACTCTCACCAAATCTCAGCTCTCCACACGTTACCACAAAATGTTATTTTTCCATAGAAAAATGAAATAGAAGTTTGGGGAGAAATTTTTCACTTTGATCTGACTATAAACTTTAATGTTTCTGTTTCAGCAAGGGTAAAAACTGGACTGAATATAAACATTTTTTCTTGAAGTCTAAATTTTATTAGAAAAAATATTTCTCCTTGAAAATTCTGAAAACTTAATAAACAGAACACTTCTCAGAGTTCACATCTCTCAGGTATAAAAGCAAGCATTCATAATTTGCTTTTTTGTTTAAAAAAAGGATACTATTCACATGTTAGAAATTAAACAATTCTCTGGTCTCATTTAGAATTAAATCAGTCTCCCCATGTCACTGAAAACCAAATGCAGACAATAGCAAATACAAAACTATTTTTAAAGTTTAATTTCTTTTCTGACTTTTTATTTTATTTCTCTTCTGAAAAGTAATTTATTAACAAACCCTTTTTATTATTTCTTCAGATAAATGGAAAGGAATTTTGACAGAACTTTAACTCTAGTATAAAATTGAAGCCAGAAAAATCAAACTTTTGTAAATGCAAACATATTTTAATATTTTATTTTCTAAAATAAAGATGACCAATATACCTAGTTTACCTGGGACAACCCTACTTAACACCTTTTATCCAGCAAAACTATGAATAGGTCCCCTTTCACTCTCAAAAGTGTTCTCAAAAGACTTCAGACAATGTACTTTATGACCATGCTAACTTTAATCAAGGCGAGAGAGTTCTGGGCCACAGGAAAGAAGAAAAATTGTCTGGGACCACACATAAAATACACTTACACTAACGATAGCTGATGACCTAAAAAATAATAAACACACACACACACACACACACACACACACACAAATCTCATAATGTTTTGAGAATTTGTGGTGGGCCTTATACAAAGTCATCCTGGGCCACAGGTTGGACATGCTTGCTTTAGAACAGGTGTGTTCAACCTTTTGGCTTCCCTGGACTCCATTGAAAGAATTGTCTTGAGCCACACATAAAATACACTAATGATAGCTGATGAACTGAAAAAAAAAATCACAAAAAGAACCCTTAATATTTTAGGAAAGTTTATGAATTGGTGTTGGGCTGCACTCAAAGCCATCCTGGGCCACATGTAGTCCACGGGCTGCAGGATGGACAAGCTTGTTTTAGAAACTCTCGACATGGCGTGCTCAACCAGCAGCATTAGCATCCTCTCAGAACTTCGTAGAAATTCTTAGGCCCCATGCCTGACCTGCTGAATCAGAAACTCTGAAAGTAGGGCCAACCAATCTATTTAAACAAGCCCTCCAGAGGAATCTGATAAACACCCAACCTAGATAATCTTATATACAATTAGTGAGCTGATTTAGTTCATCTAGATATCATAATTATGAGCTAAACAGTATTACTTTGGGAATTTGAACCAACCTAAATAAGATTTGTGGACTATTAAACATGATATATTTATGTTTATATGTTCTTTATTAGGGAATATATGTAGCTGTAACTAATAGCCCTGCTGCCAAAGTCCTAGCCCCAGAGACTTGTCACTATTTGACTTGTCTGGCAGCTTACTGGGAAAACTCCTTTTTCAGGGCTTGTCTTTAATGATCTGACTCAGAGCATACTCTGTGCAAATGGTGAAGCAAATCAGCAGCCATTGTTTAACACTGCAGCTGCTTAAGGTGGTGACACCAGCTGGAGCTAATAAGAGGCTAACTAAATAACAAAATGAGGATAAAATCAATGAGGGTCTTTTGGAAAGATCTGACATCTTTCTGGGAATCTAAAAGGACATGTGGGCACAACTGTGCACATCTCTAGGAAAAGACTTCAGAAGGCCACAGTCTCTCAGTTCTGGCTGACCTTGACACTTTGATCAAAGAAGAATTGGAAGCTAAGGCAGAGTTGTAAACTGCCTGCTGATCATTGAAGACATGCATCAACATACACACAGAGCCCATTCTTAAAGACAAGAAGACATATTGGTTTCAGCATTTGAGAATGTCTTTGTCTAATCATTAGCAAGTCATTAAGTTAACCAAGCAAGGACTCCAGTGGCTACAAATGACAAGGAATACAGACTTTTCAGAATTATTCCAAGGGAATCACTAAACAAACAAACAGCAACAACAAACCCTGGGTTAGAGGAAAATATGATTTCCAGAATTTCCACATTATATTATTTTCAATGTTCAGTTCTAAACAAAAGAGCCACATGAAGAAACAGGAAAGAACGTGGGCTAAAAGGTAGCCAGTAGAATGGCCAGGAGAAAATAAATGTTGGATTGACTAGACAAAGACTCAAAATCAGTTATAAATATGTTCAAAGAACTAAAGGAAGTCATGTCCTCAAAATTACAGGAAAGTATGAGAGCAACAAAAAGAGACTGTCAGTAAAGAGATAGGAATTACAAACACACAAACAAAAACAAATAGAAATCTTATAATTAAAAGGTACAACAAATGAAATTTTAAAAATCTGTTAGAGGGCTACAACAGCAGGTTTGAGCTAGCAGGAGAAAGAATTAGCGCTGGATGAAGAAATATAAACAGAGCTTTAGAGCTCTGTGAGACACCATTTGGTATATGAACATACACATAACAGGAGTCCCAGAAGGAGAGGAGGAAAAAGGGACAGAAAGAATATTTAAAAGATATAATGGCTAAAAACTTCCCAATTTGATTTTTAAAATTTGATGGAAAAGCACTAGTCTAAACATCCAAGAAGTTCAATACTTGTAAACCTCAACTAGAATAAACGCAAAGAGATTAATCTAGATGTATTGTAATCAAATTATCAAAAGACAAAGATGGAGAGAATCTGGAAAGTACCAAGAGAGAAGTAGCTTCCTATTCTATGAGGAGCATTACCAGGGAGAAGAGGGTGGGAAAAGGAAGATGTGCCATGAAACAAGGTGGTCAGCCCTTGTCTGTCTCTCCTACTTCATCTCAAGCCATTCCAACTCTATAGTCTAACAATAGAGGATGTAGAATGAGTGAATAAATGGTGCTGGTAGCCTGAAATGAAAGTGCTAACCACATGCAGATCTTTCAGTAAGTTATTTCAATAGTCACAGCATCTCTATCCACAGAGGCAGTGAGGGTCCAGAAGGTCAAAAGCTCCAGGGCAATGCAGGCAACAGCATCTTTTCACTCTTCAACTGGAGCTTCATTTCATAGCCACTTCAGTTTTCAGCACTGAGCTCTCCACTAAGGACTAAGCTACAACCAAATCCAGAAATGCACTGGAAGGTAGGGTCCTGAATCTCAGTGTGGAATGGTGCTGGACTCTTACCAGTTGTGGAGGAAACAGTAAAGGTGACAGGGGGACACAGAGGAATGGCTTCCCCCTCCACAACTGTTGGAGATATGTGTATTTCTGAGCCCAGCGAACAAACTGAGAAAGCTGGTGACTCACCCAGGGAACTGAAGACAAACATGTAAATTGCCAGGTTTCAATAAAAGTAGGACACAGCATTCATTTAAGATGATGTGAGCTGCTCCTGGGTACACTGAGAAAAGGATCTCTGCAGAGATGTCAATGTTTCTTTTGACTAATGGGATAGAAAAGAGGAGTCATTCATTTGTAGTCCCCTTATTTGTCACTGCCCCCAAAATCAATCCTATGAAAGGTGTTTCCAAAAAGAAGAGTTTGTTTGCAAAGTTGTCTAGAATTGGCATTGTGTTTTTGTTTGTTTTTTCTAGAGAATCAATGTTACAGATGGGGACAAAGTGTACAGGAAGCCTATAGATTTTTATTTAACTGATGTTATAACAATGTTTCCATCAGGCTAGCAAGAATCTTTCTCTTTGCTGCAATCAGCATTTCCCCTTCACATTCCCATCCTGCCCATCACCCATTTGTCTGAAAGATACACAACCTCTACTGGTGATGGTGGAGGTGCCACCGGGGGTGTGACTTAGGAGGGTGTGGAGCAAATCTTGGCTTGGGCCAGGTCAAGGGGGTGGGCAAGGGAGGCTGGACAAGAGGCGAGGGCTCCCTCTGCAGCTTCTCCCTTCTTCTCACCCTTTCCTAAAACCTGTGGATTTGCCTTTTGATCCCTCCCCTCATAGTGGGCCTTAATTTAAGGATGACTAACTTTTCTAAATAGTGAGCTTTTAGTCAAAAACGGTATTGCTTTTTAAATATATATGTTTGACATGAACTATTGAGTGAGTGGCTTATAGAAAACAAAAATGAATTACAAGGATAGAACTATAGTCCACAATATATGACTAAGTTAAAATATAGAGTAGATAGAACTTTTGCTAAAAATAAATTTTTTTTAAGCCAAATTAATTCCTGAAATTAGAATACATTTCAGTGGTTCTCAACCAGCACCTCTCCCACCCCGGGCCACTAGGAAGTATGTAGAAAAGGTGCTGGCTTGTCAAGGTGACTGCAGGTGCTGATGGCATTTAGCATCTGGGGGTGGGGGGGTGGGGAGGGGTGGTGGGGCAGATGCCTAGTATCCTCAGTATAATGCTTCCAACACAGGGAGGGGCAGCCCTGTCCCGGACAATGACTATAAATTTCATGACAATGATAACTTAGAGCCAACTCTCCCATTTCCAGTACCCTTCCATGATGAACATGTTTTTAATATTCTTGGGGAAAAGTTTATTTTAATTGCCAGGTCAACATTAGTCAAAGAACTGGTGGCCACCAGAGTTACATGCAAAACACAAGGGCCACAGCACTCCTCTTTCTTCCTGGTAGGACCAGAGAAGGGCGGAGCTGGAGAGGCCCTGGAAACTAGCTGAACCCATGCCCTGTCCCTACCCCAGGTGTAGAGCTGCAATAGCCATAATGTCACCGGACCCGCAGCAACAGTAACCCACCACAGTGGCCCCAGAGCCCTTTGCTGACAAAACATTCAGAAACATGATGGAGCTGGACCATTTGCTCATTTAACTTCTGCAAATCCAACTGTCTGAGTTTGGGGTAAGAGTGTGGGAGATGCTGCCCATCCTTCCCCTGCTGAAGCAAGCCGCGACCCCAAGAGCATCTGAGAACATGAGCCGCTCACTGCACTGACACTCAACATGCCAGGACCAGGCAAACAATTTTTTTTTTTTAGTTAATAGATTTTTAAATTTCTCAGTAGGAACAATGATAACACCCATAGAATTGTTTTAAAAAATTATATGAAGCAAATTATCAAAGATAAAATAGAAGTTTTGAATTGTTAGGAACTCAGAATCACTAAGATATATTGATTGGTTATGAAATAGATACACATGCTTTCCTGGAGATGAAATTCTTTGACAGTTTTAATGCTTCCATGTCCCATTATCTCTTTTCTATAGAAATCAATCATGGTGTTTGCCAACTTTTCCTGTGACATTGTAAATCTTAGAGAAGCTACATTCTCCCGGGGCAACTGATATTGGCTAACTGATTTTGTATATGAATATATACAAAAGAAATCAGAAGTGAATCATTGCTACCGGTATGCTGCGGCACTCTAGAGGGACTCAAAAATTGACTTGATTAAAAACCCAGGTCTCCATAGTTACGTGAGAGGGAAGGATGCCCAACAGCCCTGTCCAGACAAGACTCTTTTGCTCCCCCTGTTGGACAATTCTCACATCGTAATGACTACCGGTATGTTACAGCACAAGACCCTCTACTGCCATCTGCTGGAAAATGGTCACAGTAAGCACAAAAATTGATGGCGACAAATGCATGATGCTTTTTGAAAGGGACTCTTTTGGGTAGTGTACAACTATAACGACCATGTATGACATCCCTGAACATCGTTACTAAAAACAAGCCAATTCTTTCCTCTTGTCCCCCCCCCCCCACCAAAAAAGAGCAATCTACTCCACTGAAGGGAATATTGACAATGCTAGACCTAACAGACTGTTCTAGACTGGAAGCAAAAAGAAAGGCAAGAGATTTCCTGAGGTGATTTTGACTACAATTGATGTTCTCCTTACCCAGCCTTTACATAAGGGATGACCCTGTTTTTCTGGTATGTTTAGTCAGCATAAAATAAAATTCAAATGACTAATAAACAAACTGAGAGAAATACTAAAATCACTTGTGAACAAATAAATACAAAAGAAAAAAACACTGCCAGTTAAGTCTGAAGTCCTCCTCCCTGTCCTCACTTCTCCAGAACTTTCTACTAGGAAGATTGGAAGGAAGGGGGAGGGGAGAAGGGACTTCCTTTTTCCTGTCTGCCTGTTTCTGTCGCCCCAGCAGGGCAGTTCATCTTGTCAGTGGTGGTTCCAGATGTCTTTTGGGACTTTTTGGGGGGGAACTCCGAAGAACAATTTCACTATGCAATGCCCCTCTTCAGATAATATCCAAAGTCCTGTCTTTGCCAAACTCCTCTGAGTTCCGGCATTACCCATAACAGACAGTAAGAGCCCCTTCTCAACGGTCTGAAGTTCAGTTCTGAGGAAGGGGGTCCTCTTAGCACCCCTTCCCTTTGTTCCCTCAGCTCGAGGGGCCATAGCTGCTTCCTGAAGTTCTTCTCTCCAGACAACCTCAGTGCTCTACTTCTGCCCTTTCAGCCCTCCACCACCTATACGATTAATTCCCTCTTTCAAGTTCTCTTTCATGAAATATCTAACATATTCTGATATGTAGGTTATTTCCTTTTTCTCTATGAAAAACAATGCTGCAATAAACATTTGTACCTGTCTCTTGGTTCACATAGGTGAGAGCTTTCCTATGATGTGGAGCCAGAAATAGAGTTGCTAGGTGATAGGCATGAGCCTCTTCATCTTGTCTAGACAAAATTTCCTCCTTGCAATTTAGAAAAGCAGTTTTAGTTTGCCTGACTCCCCAAAGCCCACTTTCTAACTTAGCACTGGAACTCCTTGGGCATACGCAGTGGGGAAGCTGGGCATAGGCTACCCAGGCTGCCCCCAGCTTCCTGTCTGAGCACCACTGTGTGGTGACCCTGAACAAATGCTGCCAACAAATTTAGCATCTCTCCTGGGGTGCACTTTGTATTTATGAGTGTTTTGACCTTTTCATTCTGACAAATGTTGCAGCTTTGGCGGCTTTTTTTTTCTTTTTTCTTATGTGCTCCTGGCTGTGTATGTCCCCTCACATGGAGTGTGTGACACCTTCCCCTCCTCACCAACAACTGTTCTTTCTGGGGAAGCCAGGCCATTGCCCTAGAAACATACATACCCCAGGGTTGTTAGCTTCCCTTGTGACAAAATATGAAACAGGAGTCACTCAGTATTTTTACATCTAGGTCTTTATTTTTCCTGTGCCTATATGAATGCAGGCATATTAACAGTTAAGGCTTTCAAAATATATGCATTTTGAGAAGAAGTGGCTAGTTACATTTTGCTGATGATATGAGCTTGGATCACACCTTCCTTTAATAGATCTTTAAAATTCATTTTAAATGCTAAATTGGTCAAATGATCCTTAATAAAAGCCAGAAGAAACCCATAAGAATTCAAAATACATACTTGAAAATGCAGCACCTTTTGTATGAACTACATTAGGGCCCAGTTAAGTAGCAAATGGATTATGTCATTAGGCCATAGAGACATCAAAGCAGCCAAAGCAAAGTGGGGCATTTTGTCTGAGAAGAAGAGAGGAGGAAGAGAAGGGAAGGACAGAAGGAAAGGGAGGGAGGGAAGGAAGGAAGGAAGGAAGGAAGGAAGGAAGGAAGGAAGGAAGGAAGGAAGGATGGAAGGAAGGAAGGAAGGAAAGAAAAGAAAAAGAGACTGAAGGGAAGAAAAGAGAAGAAAAATTTGTCCATATGGCTTGTCAATATCAGGAAAATGACTCCCTTTGGGTAATTTGCAATGCGTATTTAAGCAAAGGATGGACCATGAAGGTTATAATTCCCAATCATAGAACTGAAATATACAGGGTCCATCAGAAATAACTCCTTTTTTAAAATTTACCAGCTCATAAAAAAGGGGCGTTACTTCTGCTGGACCTTGTATAAATGGCTTACAAAATGTTAATGAAATGGTATTTACTGGATTTTTTTAGAAAGCTAGATTCTGCACTCTATTACATGCTTTTCCCTTGCTAAGATATACTTCCAAGAGACAGTGAGGCTTCCTCTCCCAGGTCAAAAGGGTAGTTTACAAAAATGGTCTAAGGCTCACATCTTTTCAGAGTCCCAGTCATCAGCTTTGTTTGGCTGAGGCCCTCATTCCAACCTCCAGCCTGGAAGGCTCTCTCCTGGATGTGGCTGTCCTCCAGCTAGGACGGGCGACTCCAGAGCCCTCACTCCAGGGCAAGAGAGAGGCTGTCCTTGAGTCCACTCCCCACGAGTTTGGAGAAGCTGTCTCCTCCAACTGAGAGGCTTTTTTTCTATGAAGAAAATTCCCATTTCACAGGGGCTGGATGGCAGCGCATCTGGATTTGTACCACAGACTTGAAGTGACCTCAAATGTGCAACTTTACTTCATCCTGTGCTTGTCACAGCACCACCACAGGCCTGGGTTTCTAGGATCCCAAAGAGCCCATGAGAATTCAGAAATCTGCCCTAAACTGCCTCTTGTGGGCCGATTTGAGTACTTTAGCCTCCGTGACATCTCCCTTAGCAGGTGGTAGAAGGAGGAGCAGGAATGGGAGGAAGGCTAAATAACATTCCATCTACACCAAAAAGTTCAAAAGTCTAAAAAAATTTCTTATGGAAGAAAAAAAGAGTTCTGTGCCCATACTTTCAAACACTTACATTGGGGATACCTCGTACCTTACAAAGCCCAGCCTCACGTAGTGTTTCGTGTGACCCTCGTCACAACCTGCACTTGACTGGGCAGACATAACGCGTCTCATTTTCTAGATGAGGAAACTGAGGCTCTCTCCTGAGGCCTCAGAGTTTGCAAAGGGCAAGCAGAGCTGGACTGCCTCCCCACCAAGTCTTTCAGGTCCCTTGCCGTGTAGCTGTGGTCACATAGCCTCACACTGACAGCTGACTCTGTGAAGCAGGAAACAGACCTGTGGATTTTCACTGCGGTTTGATTTCTAGTTCTGGGGGGTGCTCATCAGGCAGGGGGCCACCTCCACAGGTCTTCACCTGGCTTTCCAGGTGGCTGAGACACTGCTTCACTCTCATCTGGGTGGCACTGTACTCCGCCAGGAGCCGTGCGAACCTGGTCTGCAGGGTGTCCAGGGAGGACTCCAGGCGCTCCACCTTCTCTTCCAGGTCCTGGGGGTCCGGCCCAAACTTGGCCAGGTTCTCATCCATCAGGTTGTCCTTGATGAGGACCTGCCGCCCCTTCTCCTCCAGGGCCCTCTTGGCATCAGGGTACTCGGTGAGCGCCTCCATCAGGTCCACCTTGGAAAGGCAGAACAGGTCTGAGTAGCCGATGCTCCGGATATTGGCCGTCCTGCGGTTCCCTGACTTGCTCCCCTTGATGTTCAAGATGCTGATCTCCCCAAAGTAACTCCCATCACTGAGGACTACGAACTGGGTGATCCCATCATCGGCCACCACCGCCAGCTTGCCCTCCTTGATGATGTACATCTCCCTCCCGATGTCCCCCTTCTTGCAGATGTAGTCGCCAGGGCTGAACACCACGGGCCGCAGCTTCAGCACCAGCTCCACCAGCAGCCCTGCCTCACAGTCCTGGAAGATACGAACCTTCTTCAGCGTGTCCAGGTGCACGCTCACGGCGATCTCAGCCCTCAGCTTGTCTGGGAGGCTCCTGAGCACCTCCTTCTCATCCACCGTCTTCCTGTTGGCCCACAGGTAGTCGAACCACTGGATAACCCGCATCTCCAGCTCCTTGGTCACTTTGCGGAACTGCATGTACTGTTTGATGGAGTCGATCTTGGCCTGGAACTCAGCCCGTGAGGCATTCATGTTTGAGATCATGGAGCCCACGTTGCCCACAATGGTGGCAAAAATCAGGACACCCACCAGGAAGTCTATGACTACGAAGAGGTACTCCCCATCTTTCACAGGGGGTGGGGTCTCACCAATTGTGGTCAGGGTCAAGGTGGACCAGTACAGACTGTAAATGTATTTCCTGGAGAGGTGCCCATACTCTGGGTTTGAGATGTTTGGGTAGACCCAGGAATCTGTGCCGAAACCGATAAACTTGGAAATGGCAAAGTAGATGCAGGCATTCCAGTGGATGATGACAAGGATGTACAAGACCAAGTTTCCGATTCGGAACACATTGGGGTAATTGGTCCTTGTCTCCGTGCGGTCAAAGAATTCAAAGAGCCGGGCTAACTTCAGTAGGCGGTTGAACCTCAGTTCTGGGGAGTTTACACCCAGCTTAAAATATACCAGGTCGGTGGGAATCAGGGATAACATGTCCAGCTTGAAGTGCACAGTCTTTGTGTAATGCTGCCACAGCCTCTTGGCATCCCTGACCATCAAGCCTTGCTCAAGGAAGCCTAAAGAAGAAGACAGAGGTCACTCGGACAGTAAAGAGGCTGCCTGTTTTTGACCATGGTCCACAGAAAGGTACCAAGTGACTTCAGAAGGCATAGTTATACACGTATAAGAGAAACCCCTTCAAAAACCACACTTACTATTATGACAGGAAAGACACTCTGATATTTTCTAGTCTGTGATGTTCTCATCTACTTTATCCAATTAAAAAGTATAGATCAACTTGGTACATTTGAATATGGATTGGGTATTAGATGATAGCAAGGAGTGTTTGTTAAATCTTAAAAGATTAATGGAAGTTACACTTTTAAAAATGGGTCAAGTTAGAGATAGATGCTAAAGGGGTTACTGTCTGAGATTTGCTTTAAAATACTCCAGCCAAGAAAAGGGGATGTTGAAGTGGGGGTGGGAGGAGAATGAGACAAGATTAGCAAAATGTTGATACCTGTTGAAGCTGGCTGAGGGTACTTGGAGATCCATTATACTACTTGCTCCAAATTGGTGTATGTTTGAAGATGTTAATAAAATTTTTTAAAGCACAGGTCTTGGTCTATTCAATTGACTTCGTCGGTCACTATTGGGGCATGACCTGCCTTTTAAAGAGATTTCTTAGGAAAGCAGTAGTTCTCCTTCCTGGCTCCACATCACTGTCATCCGGGGCTTTGAAAACAGATAAAGACTGAGTCCCACCTCCCCAAAACAAGACTGGTCTGGATATGGGGAATCATGAGGCATTGTTACTAATGAAGTCAATGCAGTGAGCATGACTTGCATTCTTCTTCTTCCTCCTCCTCCTCTTCCCCCACCTCCTCCTCCTCCTCCTCCTCCTTCCCTTCCTCCTCCTTCTCCTCCCCCTCCTCCTTCTCCTCCTCCTCCTCTTCCTTCCTCTTCCTCCCTCTTTCTCTTCCTCTCCTTCCCCTTTCCCCTTTCTCCTCCTCCTCCTCCTTCTCCTCCTCCTCCTTTCTCTTCCTCCCTCTTCCTCTTCCTCTCCTGTCCTTTTCCCCTTTTTCCTCCTCCTCCTCCCCCTCCCCCTCCTCCTCCTTCTTCAACATTTTCAAACATAAATAATATAATAAGTGCTTTTTAGGTTTGGGAAGCATCAGAATTACCCCGCAGGCTCTGTGCAGCATGGAGTGCTGGTCCATCCCCAAAGTTAGGTCTGGGGCACTTCTAACTGTCCAGGGCCATGCCCTGAGGTAGTCGGAAGTGGGACTGACCCCTCTGAGAAAAGCAAACACCAAGTTTGTGGTCACAGGTTAGGGACAACCTGCTGCCCAGCCTCCCCCACCCCTTCCCTATTATATCCTTTGGTTACACTTGTGTTTATTTAGTGCCTATATCATTACGTGACACTCCTTGTGCCTTCAGACTCCTTGCTACATCCTCTGAGTCGGGGGCCACTCATGGAGCTCTTAGGTCTCCATCAGCTTATGTGACCATGGAGTGGCCGGCCACCAGACTGGTTAAGTCACCTGTGCAAACCTCAAGTTGTGTACATGACGTGAAGCAGGTGGGGTGCCAGTCTGCCCCTGCTGGGTGGTGACTGTGGACTTGGGGCCGGTCACTCAGCATCTCTGGGCCTCCAGGGAGAGTTATGCCTGCGCTTGTCTTTCACACAGTGGATTTACTGAGGGAACAATATGTGCTAACGTGCTTTGTGCCCCGCAAAGCCACACCAAGGTTTGTTGCTGTGCGCCAGTGGTATTCATATCGACAACAATGGCATGTTTTTTCTTCGAGTGACAAGCAGGGCCTCCACTAGCCTGTGTGAAGTCTTTGTGCAAGTTAGAAAAAGGGGTCCCAAGAATGCGTGGCTTGGAGGCTGAGGCATAGACAGGGTTTAGCCCCCTTGCAACCAGATGTGGCCTGAAGGAAGGCCCTGTTTCAGATGTTAGTTTTCTCTGTTTTTAAAGTTCTTCTAGAAATCATGAAATAATGTGTCTTGGGTCCTCTCACTGTCCAAGAAGAGGAACTCCAAGATTGACTGGCTGTTTCTCACTCCCTGTAGTGTTGGGAGTTGGAGGGGTGTTTTGAGACAATGGTTTGGTTTTCTTATTTCACAGGTGATACAAATGAGGCTCAGAGACATAGCTTGACTTGCACAAGGTCACACACAGCTTGTTGGGACAGCAGACACCAGAACCCAAGTGTCCTGACCCCTGCTCAGGGCCCTGTCCAGGGAATCATAGAGGGAGCCTGAGGCGGCATCGCTATTGGAGGTTTCCCAGACCTGCCAGGCCTCTAGTGGTCAGAAGTGGGTAATGCCACCCTACCGTTCTGGATCGCCCTGAACACGGCCTGTGGTCCCCCTGGTTCCCCACCTGAAATGGGGCCTGGGGTCTGGCCCAGAGGAGTCCTGGGTCCGGGCACACTCACCTGTCCGGGCTCGCACCAGCACATCGAAGCCGTAGAGGATGTCTGCAGAGTAGTCCAGCACGAGCCACAACATCAGGTGTTCAGACTGTAGTTCATCGAAACAGGCCCTAAACCAGCACGACAGGGTGTCTGGGATGGGGTCCTCCACAGGCACCAGCTCAGTGTGCAAACAGCCCTGCCCGCAGGATCTGTACTCCAGGGCTTCGCCCCAGGCCTGGATGAGAACACCCCAGTTCTGAGAAGCCTTTCTGTGCCCAGGTCACAGAGCTCTGAGGAAGGGCTGGGATTGACCCCAGAGAGCAGGCCCTGTCGCCGCTGAGCAGGAAGCTCTGAGACTCCAGGAGGGGACTTTTCTCCAGGCCTCATGGGTGGAGTTGGGCGAAGGGGCTGAGGACTTGCTCTTTCTGGGGCCCAATGCCAATAGAAATGCTAGAATTTCTGAGAGGTTAACAACTGAACACACCAGTAAATGTTTTCTACTTTCCAGATCTTTATTCTCACCATTTCTCATACAGAAAATACTGCCAAATATCCCTCTGAGCCCCCAAAGCGCAGCAGCTTGCTCCTGCGGCCTGCTCAGCTCCCTGCATCCCTGCACCCCCTCCTGGAGAGCAGCTGATCCCACAGCCCTGGAGACCATGGCTCACACTCGGAGAGCAGAGGATCACACTACGTCCAGTTGTGTGGCATGTTCAGGTGGCTTCAAGCCTCCCCCTCCTTCCCACCAGGACAGCAGGACTCACCCCTTGCAGTCTAACCCAGGAAAGCCCCAGAGCCCCTGCCTCCTCCCAAATAGTTATACCTGCCTTGTAGGCTTGCTTAGGCCCGGCCCTCAGCCCTGCTTCCTTCCCCCATGCTACCCTGTCCCCTCCTAAGAGCGGCAGCTCGCCCTGCATCCTTGTTCACAGGCCTGTAGGAAGGGCCCCCCCACCCCTTGCTTACACTCAGAGAGTAGCAGCTCATCCCTTATCCTGTCCTAAAGTTTGATTAGAAAATCCAAAAGCATCCTGCATACTACAGAACAATAGCTCTGTCCCCAAATGCCTCATTAGGAACCTCCCAAAGCCTACTACTTACTCCCAGACATGTAGCCGCTTGTCCCTGCACCCCTGCCCTGTACCTTGTTCAGAAACACCCCACTGACCTTGCCTGCCCCATTAGAGGAGAAGCAACACCCTCTCCTGCAGGCTTTCTGCTTGCCCACAGAGAGTAGCCACTTCCCTGCACCTCCATCTTTCAGCTTGCCCAGGGAGAACATTGCCCCTGCTTGACACACCCAGTGCTGCTAAGCACCCTGATAGTGCTCTTCTAGAACCACCTCCTGGATGGAGAAACTCGGGTACATGGAGCTGGGTGGTGGCCATGGAAGGACCAGAAGCCCAGCCGCTTAAATCAGACTCAGAGCTCTGTCTTGGGGTCTGGCTACCCTCATGCCTTCTCTGCCCATCCTCAGCTGAACACCTGCCCACACGCCTACCTGCAGACCAGCAGACACCAGTTGTAGAAGATGGGCAGGGCAATGACAGTCAGCCAGTGATAGTACACATTGCTGGAAGGGTCCACCACAATTGTCTTTCTGGAAACACACACATACACACAAACAGTACAGTGTGCTGAAAGACCACAGCTTTGGAGGGTCTTAGAGACCTGGCCTAGCTTAGGGATCCTAGGACAATTGTGGGCTGGAGCTCAAGAGAGGGTTGTCTCACACAGTGTCCTCTTAGTCTCAGGGGTCACCCGGGTATGCCTGCCTGGGAAGACAGGCTGTGAGGCAGGGCAGACTCTGGAAGTCCTTTCCTCCCAGCTCAGCTCCCCAGGGAGACAAGACTGACTACAATCATGGTGGTGACATTCCCATGTGCCCTTCTTGCCCCCACAGGACCCTGGAAATGAAAATGCAGCATGGTGATAGCGCCGAGGGCTACAAGGGCCCTGTCAGAACCGTCTGGGGAAGGTTTGTGAAAATGCAGATGCCCAGGGCAGCCCATGCCCCCTGCAGGGCTGGGGCTGGCAATGTGCATTTACACATTGCCCGGGGTTCTGAGGCAGCTCCTCTCTGGACTGACTTTGGGAGCCCAGGGCTTTCTCTGGGGAATACAGTCTACCTTGGTCACATCATTTGCACATATGTTCTAAAGGCTCATTTCCAAGCCCTTGGATCCTGCTCCATCAAAACCACCAACCTGGGCATCACCTAGGAAATGGGGACCAGCACTGAGTGCAGGAATAGCTTATGGTGTTTCCATGATGATTTTCAGGATTTTCTGAGGATTAGAATTTACAGGTGGCACTAGAGATTCCTTTGCTTTGGGTCCACGTGTCTCTACTCCAGCCCAAATGTCCCACATGCTAGCCCAGGTCTGCAGAGCTGCTGCCCCTGTGTCTTGGAGGAGAACCTGGGGCCTTCCTACCCTCACCTGGACTCAGCAAGTGCAAGATTACCTTCTCAACCACAGGCTTTGCACCGTTCCCAACACTCATCACCACTGCGTTTGGATTACAGTTTGTCACTGTGGAACGTTCTAGTGCCCAGGAGAAGGCCTCACCGGACTTGGATTTGTGTGGGCAAACAGAATGCTAAGGGGGTGGCAGCACAGGAGCAGGTACACAGGGACAGCCCCTCATTGCTCTCCTGAGGCTGCAGATCACCCTCTCTACTTGTGAGTCCCCTGTGGGGTCCCAGAGCTGGGCAGGACTCTCCCTCCCAGGACCTCAGAAGCCTGACCCCCACCTGGGACCAACTCCTCTTCCTGAGTCCTCAGCAGTCCCCTCTCCAGAGCTACGCTGAGGCTCGACGGCACTGCTGTCAGACACAGGTCCTGGGCCCCGGGGCGGGTCAGGCCCCATGTGACCCTTGAACCCCTTTTTGGAGGTAGCTACTCACAGTACTTACCCCTCTTGCTTTACGCAGTTTTCCTTTCTCTCTTCTCCCTTTTTGTTATTCTCTTCCCTTCTTGCCTTGTCACTGGATGACACAGGGTGACATTTAGCGGTGTTCACCTAGCATAGACACTACCACATGGGGAGAAGAATGCAAGGGGTAGGAGCGGGTGTTTCTAGCACATTGAGGGTGAGGTGAGGCTACTGATTTCATTAGTGTCACTCTTGAGGTGTGGGGTGACCCACCTGCTGAGGCTTACTGTGTAAACCGAAGGGCACTGTGGTCAAGCTTAGGGTGGTGCAATTTCTGACCCATTTTCATGAGCTCCTAGCAAGTCACAAACTGCTGAGACTGGAGACACTTTAAGGCAACGGGAAATAAAGCCAAACCCACAGAAAAGTCACGGAAGCTCTTGGAAGTCACCTGTAAAGCGCTGTGATCTGAAGGGAAGGGTGTGGCCTGCCTGTTGTTCTCCAAGCCTCTCTCTGCATCAAAAGAAAGCCTAGCCATGATGAGAAAGGTGAGGAACAGGACAGAAGCAAACTCCACCCACACGAGAACCGATTGTGCACACTGTGGCTCATCCTGGTCATCTGAGGTCTGGGGGGCAGAGTAGCTCCTTTTTTTTGGCACTGGCAGAAGGGAGCTGCGAGTGTAGCCATCTCCTCAACATGTGGCTTTACTTTGCTTCCTCTTTTTTTTCTTATCTGTTACTAGGTATAATTGTTCTGCAAAGGCAGGCATTACTGCCCATTGAAAATCCAAGGTGGAAGGTAAGGGCCCTTGCCTGCTTCAGGGGCCCTGCTCCAATCATCCGCAGGGCCCTCTGAGTCCCTATTCCAACACTCTGGAGGAAGGCTCAGGATGACAAATAACTGTCTGCTAACTAACCATTAATTGAAAAAGATCAATGCACTTGGCATAGCACTTCCTAAAAAAATAAACAAAGACATGTGCACACATGCCTACAGAAAAATAATCACTGCCATTATTTAGAATAGTCAAAAGTGTAAGCAATCTAATCCTGCAACAGCGGGAGAGTCATCACCAACAGTGGGATTCTATCAGGCCCCTTGAAATGTGGAAGAATATTCAGTGGCATGGGAATGTGGTCCTAAAGCAGATTACACGAGTTCATAACAATAGCTGCATTTGTTTTTTGATTGCTGCCAGAACAAACTGCCATAAATGTAATGGTTTTAAACCACCTCAAGTTGCCGTGCCGATCTGTAGGTCGTAAGTCTGCTATGGGTCTCATTGGACTAAAATTGAGGTGTCACAGGGCTGTGATCCTTTCCAAAAACTCCAGGGGAGAATCTGTGTCCTACTCATTTGGGTGGTTGGCAATATCCAATTCTTTGCAATTATACGACTAATACCATCATTTTCATGCTGGCTGCAAGCTGAGGACATTCCAGCTTACAAGGCTGTTGCATCCTGGGTTCCTGGCACCCTTCCTTCATCTTCAAAGCCAGCAACACTGGGTTGAGTTCCCCTCAAGATGCCATTTCTGGGGAAGCTGGGATGGCTCAGTGGGTTAAACACTCGCTTTGCAGCCCTGGGGGACCAAGAGTTGAATCCCAGCCCCAGCCCTGGCCCGTGTGGACCCACATGCTGAACTGGGGTGTGCTTCCCATGTGGGAGACCCCAGTTAGGCTCTCGCCCCCCGTTTCTGCCCCTGGCTCGAGGGGGCATGCCTCCCATGCAGGAGGCCCCCAGCCCAGTTCCCACCTTGCACAACCCCTGCCCACCTGTGTGGAATGAAACCATGTTGAAAACTGAAGACCTACAACTATGAGACTGCTCTAGGCCCTCCCCCTTCTCTTTCTCTCTCTGTCTCTCTGTCAAAACAATAAAATAAATCTTAAAAAAAAAAGAAAAAAAATGCAATTTTTTATCTTTTTCAGCCAAGAAAGATTCTCTACTGTTGAGGATGTATGATTAGATGGGGTTCAGCTTGATAGTACAGTATCATCTCCCATCTCAAGTTCCTTAAACCTAATCACATCTGCAAAGTCCTTTTCACAAAGTAAAGTAATACAGTCACCGGATGTGGGAATTGGTTGGGCCTGGCTTCTTGGGGAGTCATTGTTCCACCAACAACAGTCCATCCTTGGCCCCCAAGTCTTTATATCCATCCTATGTACAAAATGCACACAATCCATTCCAAGATCTCTCAAAGTCTCATCCCCTTATCATATCAAATCAGAGTCCAAAAATCTTACCTGAGTCTCTTTGGCTCCAGGTTCTGCCCTCCCAGTCACACCTCCCTTTTCCTGGAAGGTAGCACCTGTTTGTAACTGAGTCGTTTCACCAACCAGTTTGTTTCTTGCATCTTGAATTTAGGGGGTCCAACAGTTTCTTTCGTTTTATATGGTTTCTGACCCTTCTTCAGGTCCAAGCTGTCAATGTCTCTGATAGTATAAAATCTTCCAGAACTTTGCAAGTCATGTATATAGGAGGGGTTCACTCAACTAAACAAGAGGCTCATCCACAGATCTTTCTGAGAAATCTCTTTTCCATTGGCGGCTTCTGCTGAACTGGCTGGGGGTGGAAGGCATGACTCATACACGCTTCCTCTCTTCAGAGACTTATTTGTGTGACTAAATACTCACAACTCTTTATCTTTCTCAGGGATTAGCAGAAGGTTGTTCAGCCTCACCTTGGCTTTTTCACTAAGGTACACTTTTTGAACATTGAGTTCTTTACATTTAGTATCTTTTGAGCAGGATGAGAATTTCCAAAATCATCACGTCCTGTTTCCTTTTCATTTAACAATTCTTCCCTCAACTTATCTCTTTGTTCAAGTTAAACAAGAGCAGCTAGAATAAACTAGGCTGCACCTCCAACCCTTTGCTTGGAAATATCCCAAATATTCAAGTTTGTTGCACACAAGTTCTGCTTTCTACATACCTGTGATCACAATTCTGCTGAACTTCCTGCTACCATAAAACAAGAATCCCATTTTCTCCAGTTTCTAACAATTGGGAAAAGTTCTCTACTGTTAAGGATGACATGGGACCCATCTTGACAGTCCAGGACCAGTTCCTACCTCATGGGATATAATCACATCTACAAAGTCCCCTTTGCCAAATTAGGTAACATGTTCCCAGGTTCCAGGGATTGGGACATACATGTCTTTTTTGTATGTGAGAGAAATTATTCTGCTTACCACACTAGTCATTATTTATTGGGCACTTACTATGTACCAGACACTGTTTTAAGCACTTTACACATATTAACACATTTAGTCTTCACACAACCATGTAAGTAAGGCACTATTACAATTCCTATTTTGCAGGTCAGGAAATTGATGCATGGAAAGGTCAGGTAATTTGCCCAAGGTTTGTGACCCTCAGAGGGGTTACAAATGCTCTTAACTAGTATATATCTTAAATATATCCTACCTATCATCTATCTATCTGTTCAATTTTTATACCTTGGAAAAACTTGGAGGTATCTTTGCCAATATGTTCAGAAAGTTTTCTTGGGATGCCAGGATAGCTCAACAGGTTAAGCGCTTGCCTTGCAACCATGAGGTCTGGGGACCAAATCCCAGCCCCGTCCCGTGCATGCCCATCTGCTAAACTGTGGCGCAGCTGGTAACTGCTTGGATGGTGGTGAAGGTTTCCACCTCCCATAAGGGAGACCCCCATTTCGGTTCCTGCCCCACACAGCCCCACATCCACCTGTGTGGAATGAAACCATGTCACAACTAATGATGTACGACTATGGAGACTGCTCCCTCTTCCCTCTCTCTCTCTTTTTCTATGGATGTATGCTCATGGGTGCTCTTCTGTGTTTTGAAAGTTTTTGAAAATGAATATATGAATATGTTGAACAATAATAAAAGTTTATTAAACTTGCTAAGTGAGAAGAGCAAGGACAGTCACCATCCATCTTCTGTCCTCTTGAATCTACCTACTGCAATGTGCCCGGAACGTCTTTTTTGCTATTGATGTATTAACATCCAGGCACCAGCAGAGGGCGCTGCCCACAACTTATTGGACAGAGAAGCCCAGAGATGGCCCTTCCCGCGGCCCCTGCCCCCAACCCTTGGTTTCCAACAGTCTGAACCTTTTTCTGACTTTGGGATTCAGTGCCTGGTCTCAAGGGCATTTAATAGGAGGCTTAGCTTTTAGTCAAGCACACAGTGCAATAGCTAGTCTGCAGATGAAATAATTTCATTTTTCTTAATTGCTGGCATTTGGGTCTCTGGATTTGATGTCCAAATTTATGCAAACAAAATACAACTAAAGTTCATGTAGGGAAAAGGAAAAAAGTTCTATTGAAGGAACAAAGGGAAACAACCAGAAAAAGCCCTGGCACATTTCTCTTTCAATTGGAAGTCAAGAAGTTGGCTCTTTTTTGAATCCCCTTTAAGATGTGGGATGCCTGGCCCTGGGAACCTGAGCCATCAACAGATGGCTTTCCCCTAAATTCCAACTGAAACACCATGCCCTACATACCCTCATGGTATTCCATAAAGAAGGTGGGGAAATATGCACACATGTGTGCTGACACACATCTATGATAGCATACACACACAATCCAACCCTTTTGTTTACCAAATAGAAAACGAAGACAAAGAGATCAAATAACTTGCCCCAGGAAGTCTGACAGACCAAGTTCCTTCCCCCTGTTTGTCCATAGGGATGGAATTCCAACAAAAGGAACAGGCTTCTAGAAGGGTCAGTGGTGTTTGGGGAGGATGGGAAGCTGGAGTAGCTAAGGGGGAGGCCATGCTGGGGGCGTCTGTGAGGAGCAGAGGTGTTCCCTCCTCCGAGCTGTTGCAGGTGCTGTCATCGTCCCTGTCCAGGGGCCCAGCTGCTGCCAGAGGCAGAGAGGACACAGCATGGGAACCTGCACTCAGCTCTGATTCCTGGGGACCATTTCCCCAGGTGGTGATGCCCTACCCCCACCCCATCTCCTGGGCTTTCGCATGCAGCTTAAAGAACAGAGGGCATTGTTACTGGCAGGGGCTCAAATGTTTTGTGCCGACTTTGCTGTGGTTAAAGCCCAGGGGGAAGAGAGAATGACTGCTGGGCTAAAATGGCTAAACGGAGGCTTTGGAATAAACGGGGACCAACCGTGTGCGTCCACCTGGCATCTGGCTCAGTTTCCACTTGGTTTGTCAGATGGACTGTGTACTGGGCAGCACAAGGGGCACAGGCATGGACCTGACGTGGCACCTGACCCTGGGTGCTCTCAGGTGCCTTCCATACCAGAATGGACTTGTCCGCAGCCATGACAACTTGCTACCCTCATCTACACCCACCCTCAAAATTCCTCTCACAGCAGCCACTTCTGATTTGCAGGGCAAATGAAGACGGTGGGCAGAGCTGTCCCAGGTTTTAGTCTCTCCTCCCCCAGCCCTGCCCTCACATTCATCTTAAAGCTTCCGGGCCCGTCACCCCTGATCTATGTGAGAATCTGGGAGAAGGTAGAGCTGGTTTTGCCCCCAGCTGGATGTTTATGTGAAGCTCTATTGCTTAGTACTTCACGGTGAACAGGCATTCTCTCCAAGTGGTCAAGTTTTTGACACAGTTGATGCAAGGGAGCTAGCTGGGCCTCACAGAGCTGAAGGGTGGCTTGCCTGTCTGTGGTCATCACAGACACTCATAGGAGACCTGGAGACCAAAGCCAGTGGCCCGCCTGACCTGCAGGGCACCTCTTCTACAATGCTGACCCTCCGGCCTAATGCCATGTTGGTACTTCTGCTCCCCTTGCCCATGCCTTCCTCTCCCTACCCAGGGTGTGGCTCTAACTGCTTGTTCTGTGTTGGTTCTGACCATGGGATCGTCCCCCGAGGAAGCAAAACTTTCCTGTGAGATCATGCAGGAACGAAAGCCGCATGGGGTGCAGTGGCCGGTGTTGACCACACCTCTGTGCTGGCAATCCCACAGAGCGAAGACCTGTCTGTGTACACTTGGCTTTGCCAATGGGGCTTTACTTCAAAAATACGGTCTTCCTCCCCCACGAAGCCTCCCTGATTGATGGGTTACCATCCAGCACCACTCAATTCATCTACCCACTCTGAATGAACCTCCCCGAAAGTGACCAGGTCTCTGTGGCCTAGTTAGGCCTGGCCCTGATAGGGTCCTAGCTCAACCCTCCACCTCATCTGGTCACATCGGGAAATGGACAAAAACCCTCATATTCATTTCTAAGGTTGTGGAGAAGATAATTTGATAACTAAGCTAAGAAATCTCTGCTTGCCCCAAAAGAAACTGAACTGGTCTGATTGGCTTATTAGTAAATCTCTGTTTCTTCTTTCTTTCCTTTTCTTTCTCCTCCCCCTTCCCCACCTTCTCTTTTTCTTTAGCTGCCAATCCCCTGGTTCCCTCAAACCCCTTTCCCATCTTTCTGGCTCAGCATCAAATAGCTTAAGATCTGGGATGCCTGGCCCTGGGAACCTGAGATGTCCCTGCACATGTCCCCGGCCTGCACCCAGGCCCTCCACAGGCCCCATCCCATAGCCCAGGGAATGCAAGGACTTGACATCTAAGCTCATGTGGAAATGTGAGCCCCAGAATGTCACTCTGGGGGCAGCGGGGCTTCGCATCTGCTAGAAATTCTCACACCTTTTCCCAGCAAGAAGACTCAAAACGCATCTCCAAAAGTGGTCCCTAGTAAGAAATTTCTTTGAATTCTCATATTTTATCTGAAATATGTGTGTATACTTTGCAATCTACTGATATCTATAATAAAAATGCCCCCCCCCCGCCCCCAACTCACCCACCCAGACAAGTGTGGAAGTAAAATGGAAGCTCCAGGAAGATTCAGCTTCATGATCTTCACTCCCCAGGTGCCCTCATGTGCTGAGCACTTCTGCTCACTTGACACAAAAACATGGCATTTTCTCCAGCAGTTACACAGCAACCTTCTGTTCTGCAACAACTGTGCTTATTTTCACCTTTGCATCTTATCAGTCTTAGCAGTACCTAGAGAGTGTGGCCAAAAGAGCTTTTCAAGCCTCTCTTTTCTGAAAACAGGTTCTGAGCAGGAGTCCACCTGTTCATGAGACCAAGGGAAAGTCAGCTTCCCCTGCACAGCTCACCTATCCCCCCACCAACTGCACCCTGGGTCCTTCTGCTACTCAGTGACCAGTGATTTAACTGGTAGTGACTCAGTCATCTCCTTGCTGACCTTGGGCTGGGAGACATCTCACAGACAAGAGAGGAGGAAGGCAGCAGCTGTGTGGGGTGTGGGGTGGGAATGTCCATCCAGCACCTGCAGATCTGCACACACACACACCTGCCCCACATGGTAGCAGCCACACGCTCCCATGGCAGTGGGCCATGCAAGATGCCCAGAGCCCTTGCTCTACAGCCCTTTCTCTTATCAAAAAGCCCCTACCCTAGCCTCTCCTGTGCCTCCCTTCATGTGGTCCTTAACCTGATCTGGAACATGGATGGTTCCCCTTGAAAATTCTGACCAACCTTAGACCTTCTTTCCAGAAAAATGCATGTGTACCTATGCAAAAAACTGGATATCATTTGGGTTCTCCCTGAGGCTTGAGCTCATAAAGCCAGTTTTTATCAAGGTAGATCACAGCATAGTCTAGATGAAGGTCCTTTGATGGGTAGAGATGAGTGAGACAAGCACTCTCATGTGTGTTTCTGAGAGCACCAATTCTAGGGGATACTAGCTGAGCTCTGAGTAGAACAGGGTCAGGGGTCACATGAGGCTGGGGATTCTGGTTAAATGTTTCTGTCCTGTTGGGCTTCTGGGACTTGGACAGGGATACTTAGGGCACACAGTGCTCCCTCAAGACAGACACCTTCTTCAAGGAGAGGCTCATGCTGAACGAGCAAGCGGCACTTCCTGCCTGCTGTCTGGTGCCGGTGGCCTGACCCCTTTGGCTCCTTACCTCCTCCCTCCGTCTGGCTCCTGGACGCCCACATTGGACTGGGCATTGCTTTCCCGACTGGACACCTCCTTGAGCTCAGCTCCGTGGAAACGTTCCAGGAAAGAGTCGGGTCTCTGGTCCTGGGGGTGTAAGTGCCTGGTGGCCCACACATGAAGCGACACGATGAGGCGCCACAATCTGTGGGGCAGAGACATGCAGCCCGTGTAGAGGAGGGAGAGGACAGCCCTGGTCTCCTGAGCCATGGGCTCAGGTTGCCCACACTCTGCCGGGGCCTGTGCAGCTTCCTCCGTAAGGCTTTGTCCTGCCACACCTCAACTCTACAGAGGTGTGAGCCTTCAAATGGGCTCGAGCAAGCTTTCCTGCTCGCCATTCCTTCCCTCCACGAGGAGCTCTTTGTTACCAACTGGTCAGCACAGGAATAATAAAAAAATACAATTTCCAAGTGGTGAAAAATTTAGAGTAAGATTTCAAGGAACAAGCCCCCAGGTACAATTTAGAGTCTTTCCCAAATATTTGTCTTGTTGTTCCTTATACAAACTCTCATTTTCTCCCCAGGCTTGTGAGTCAATTCTGTTGCAACTTGCATGACCCTTCTCCTGGAGCCAGACCCACTGGGGCCTCGGGCCCTGAGACACATAGTTCATGTCCCCAGAACTGGTCTTAGCTCCAGCTCCCTGGGAGGTACCTTCCCAGAGCCCGGCCACGTGCTGCCCAGTCTCTGCCAGAGAGGAATGGGAGGAGAGGCTCAGCTCTCTATCTTGGCATCTGGTTTTCCTAACTTGGCATCTACAGTGCATGCCACTGTCCCCAATAAAATCCATTCTGAGCAACCTGGAATGAAATCACGAGTTGTCACATACTTTGACCTTAATTGCATGCTTGTGACCTTAGCCCAAGGGAATAAATTGAAGTAAGAAAACATCCCAGGAACAGATGCTTACAGCTGTTGCCATGAACCTGCCCAGGTGCCTCTCAGCCCAACCTGTCTGCTCCAGACACTCCCCCTTCCAGATCCGCCCTCTGCTGAGGAGGTGGAAACAAGGCCCTACCACCCCCTCCAGCCTCAGTCAAGAGCTTCAGAGGGGAAGCTGGGATGGCTCAGTGGGTTAAGCGCTCACTTTGCAGCACGGGGGACCGGGGATCGAATCCTGGCCCCGGCCCGTGTGGAACCATCTGCTGAACTGGGAGCTCCCCCAGTTCAGTTCTCTCTCTGTCTCTGTCTCTGTATCTCTCTCTCTCTCTCTCTGTCAAAAATAAAAATAAATAAATAAATAAATAGTTAAAAAAATAGAAATCATAGCTATAAAAAAAAAAAGAAGAAAAAAAAAAAGAGCTTCAGAGATAGACAGTTGACCCACAGCGAGTCGCTCAAGAGTCTGAACTAAGAGCCACTTCAAGATGGGGATGGGTGTTTCAACTCAAGATCATAAGGCGAAAGCCATGTTCAGCCTGTGCTTGCTAATATGAGCAGAGACAAAACAGAGGAGACATACAGGGAAAAAGCACCGAGACCTGCAACTCCTTGTGAAAATGAGAGGGAGAAGGCACTGCTTCCCTAGGTCTGCTCATGAGCACAGTGGCCCCATTTCTATGAGGTGGGCTGCATCTTACCTTCCACCAGGGCCCTGCCCTAGCCCAGCCCCAGGCCTTTTAATGAGAGCTGATTTGAAGGTGTTCTCTTCCTTGCAACCAATGAGCCTTAAGATGGAATTTCATTAGTAAGATAAAAAACACTGTAAATCATTTAAATGTCCAGCTATAATGGATGAGTGACATAAATAATGGTAGCATCCTTCACAAGGAAAAATATAAAGAATAAATAAATAAAATTTTTGCAATAATCTTAAGCAAAAACTGTAGAACATATAACTATGTAAAATAACGATGGTGTTGTTAAGAAAAATATTGGTAAAGGAGACAGTGAGCCCAGATTTGTGGCCCTGTGTGGTGGGTCAGTGCCTGACTGTCATGTAGCCCCTACAGCTCCTGTCCTGCAGGTCTGGTAAGACATACTTCTAGACGAGACTTGAAGAGGAACAGTGACTTCCTCCAGGTGGTACAGCTACTGAAGCTGTCATCAGAGAGGAGACTGCCTGGTTAAACTCTCAAATGCTTTTACAAGGACGCATGCTGGGAGGTTTAGATGAGTACCTGTGAGGACCTGCCAGAGGCTATTTTCTAAGTGCCATTACTCTCCAGGCCATGGGGGTCCACCCAGTGGTCTTTCATGACTGGCTGGGCCTTTTTTCAGAAAAATTTTTCTGAACTTTCCCTGATTGGCTTTTTTCTGAATTCTTCCAAAATTGAGCAAATCCCTCAATATCACTGTTTATTAAAGCAATTACAGATAAGGGCAGTTTTTTAGATTTTGTATGAGTACAGAGCACCTACTCCCAGAAGAAATTACTGATGAATTTCTGACTTCTCTGTTCTTACTTCTTCCTTCTCTAAATCCTCAACCCCACCCCCACTCACTACATCTTTCTGGGACTCTTTGCTTTCTTTCTGCCTCAGTTTCCCCCTTCCCAAGGTGAGGGCTGAGACGGATCAGTTACCTGGCAGGCCGCTGGCTGGTGAAGGAGCTTTGTCTGGATTCTGCCCGTCCTCTGGTCTCCATAGCGATCCCTTGCTGCAGTTCTGACGATGTCTCCTCGCATGGCGAGTGGGTCCTAGAAAATCAAATATGCAGCAGGCTAAATTGATTTCAAGCTTATCTACCTCCTGGACACACTTAGGAATGAGATGGCCAGATGCCTTGCTTAATGAGGACAGCTGCTGTCATAGGTCCTCAACGTAGCGGCTCCCCACTTCAGGTCACGCTGCCACAAACCTTGGCTCTAAGAGTAAATGAGAACTTTCCTTTATGGCAAGCCTGCCCCCCCAAAGTAGCTCAAGTTTAGCTGCTGCCATGGGCACAGTGAGAAGGGGCAAGCCAGTAGCAAATGCTTCCCATCAGAGCCCGGGGAGAGGGGGGTACTAGGGCCGCCATCTGAACCATGGTAGCTGTTTTCACACTGTGGCTCTGGAATGACGGTTTTGTTTCAAATTCATTTCTACCTACTGACAGCCTATCTTCTAAAGCCAGATGAAGTGCCACCTCCTTAAAGAAGCCTTCCCTAGGGGAAGCCAGGATGGTTCAGCAGCTGGAGCACTCCTCTTGCAGCCCCGGGTTCTGAGAATCGAATCCCAGCCCTGGCCCATGTGGATCCATATGCTGAGCTGGGGTGTGCCCCCCAGTTTGGTTCTCACTGGGCCAAGCTTCCCATGTAGTAGGTCCCCAACTCATCGCAAGGGTGTGCCTCCCATGCGGGAGGCCCCTGGCTTTGTTCTTGCCCAATGCAGCCCCTCGCCCACCTGTGGAATGAAACTATATCAAAAATTAATGTATAACTATGGAGACTGTTAGGAGCCCTCCCCCTTCTCTCTCTCTCTCTCTCTCTCTCTCTCTCTCTCTCTGTCAAAAACAATAAAAATAAATCTTTAAAAAAAAACCCGGAGATCAAAGATGGCGGCATGTGAGGAGAACGCTGATAACTGCCTGGGAAGGGCCTTGTGAACAGAGGGGAATCCACAGGGGAAACCCTGAGAAGAAACCTCAACTAAGAGAACCACACAACGCAGAACAACACACAAAGGTTAGAGAAAAAAGGGGATAGCGGGAGAGGGAGAGGGAAAGGGAAGCAGCAATTCGGGGACAGAGACTTGGAGCGCGGCCCAGGGCTGGCAAAAACAAAGGGGGATTGGGGGACTACGGTCAAAGTGGAGCTGGATCGAGGGCGGGCTGGAAGCTGAGACCTAGGGAGCGTGGAATCCCCACAAGACTGTGGACAATTTAACATCCGAACTCAAGGGACAGCACACAGTGCCCTAATCAGATCACAGAGCCTAAAGTGGAACAGGGACTGTGGAGCAGGGC